>JAAGKR010009308.1:2500-25964 GCA_011419295.1 Clarias macrocephalus | reverse complement strand
AGTGGTTAGCACGGTCGCCTTGCACCTCCAGGGTCTGGGTTTGATTCCTGGTCAGGCTCGAAAAAAAGGACAATTAAAATCTGTAAAATATGCAGCATAATGAGTGCAATCCCGTAGAACCAAAAACATTGATACCGTATTTTTTACAGTAAACTTCTGGCAACCACAGCTGTCGTTTTTTTTATCGTAAAATTTACGCTTTGTTTTTTTACAGTGCAATAACGGTGCTACTGTATTTTTTACGGTAAAATTCTGGTAACCACAGCTGCCAGTTTTTTACCGTAAAATTTACCGATTTACGCACCGTTTTTTTTTACAGTGTGGGTTTTTTGTAATATCTTACTGACCAGAGCAGGTGTACTAGGTGTATTTTGGGAATTAAATTTTTGAACACACTATAATTAACTTTAACTTTTAACTTTTTTTTTTTTTTTACCACTCTAAAACAATAGGGTTAGATGAAGCTCTGAACAAGTTGTGAGCACAGATTTCAGTTTGTCACTTTATACACTCGGGTTTTTGAGCCAAAAGAGTCTGCAGTCAATAACAGTGTGAGCTACTGGTCAATCTTTGTGTAGGTTTGATAAGCTATCCTAATCCTCTCCAGTAGTCAGGGTCTGTGTGCTGCTCCAGGTAGCCAAGGAGGGGGCAGATTAGGATTGAAAGGGATGATAACAAAAAGGCCTGCACCATCTATATTACTGACCACAGGCGAAGTTCAGAGCACGTCATACACTTTCATTTTGATGCTAGGCTATTTCTAACCTTTTGCTGCAGCACTTCCCAGGCCATAATTCATATCTTAGCCCTCAGAGAGAAAGTTCTGCAAACATTATATGACCTTTCCTGCTATTAAAAAAAAAAAAAAAAAGTGCAGCTGTGTTTTATGTCCAGGACTTGTGTGTTATGGTGAATCAGTGAAAAGATTTTCAACATCAATGGTGCCTTGTTAAGGATTTTAAAGATGCAGTAAATTCTTATAGTTCAAATAACCTGAAAAAAAAGGTTTTTTATTTATTTATTTTTTTTTAGATCCATGTCTTTAAGACAAGTGTATCATGTACTATTTTAGAAAACTATGGTTTTAAAACACAAACTATAGTTTGTGTTTGGACCTGGACATTCCTCCTGGAAAGATATGTAATAAACCTTTAATCTGTTTGAATGGCACAGTGACGTAGTTACTAGCACTGTGGCCTAGAACCACCATGTTCGAGGGATTGATTCCTACTGTAGATCCATGCGCGTGGAGTTTGCATGTTCTCCACGTGCATGGTGGGTTTCCTCCAGGTGTTTCCTCCCCCAGTCCAAAGACATGCAGAATTGGGTAACTGTCATTTCCAAAATTGTCTCTAGTGTGTGAGTGAGTGCGTGTGCCCTGTGACACCCATCCAGGGTGTACCCTGCCTTGTGCCCCGAGTCCCCTAGAATAGCCTCCAGCCTCCTGTGACCCTGTACAGGATAAGCAGTATAGACAATGAGTGAGAGAGTGGGAGTGAATGGCCTGATTAAATTATAAATCAAGTAGACACTTTTCTTCAGTTAGAGAGCCAGATAAGACAATGAAACTCCTTTACAATGTTAGACTAACCTTGCTTAATGCACCTTTAATTAAGAAACATTCGATTATGCAAGCATATTACTAAGATAATATATGAACAGTTTGACAGCAAAATGGTGTGCTAAAGAGACATTAGATGCATGCACTGTGTGTGCTCGAAACTGTTGTGTTCGCTTTGTGTGGCTCTATCCACATCATCCCACTATGTTATAACCTTATAACAAGTTTTTGTATTAGTTCCATTTCTTATGATCCTCAACAATATTTATAATAAAAAAGTCTGCCTCTATTTTCTATTTAACTCACTTCAGAATCACAGTTTTTATAACAAAAATTGAACCAATTACTGTATATTACTGATACTAAATTGAATGAATAATCACAACCACAAACTGTAAGCTGATTTATCCATTGTGAAAAAAAAAAAAAAAAAACTGTAGCAGGTGGAGTTGTAGATGTTTACAAAATTACACAAACTTTACACAAAATTTACACTGATATAAACAAAATATTTTGTTATTATTAGCATGGATTGGATTCTTTGGGCTATTATAGGATAACAACCCAGAACACAAATCCAAACCAGCATAAAAAAGTTGGGGACATGTAATTTGTTATTTGCTATAAATATAAAGTAGTATCTGTATCCTGTTGTCAACCTGTGCTCTAAATTAAAGAAAGCAATTCTCTTGATTTGAAACATTTTATATTTATTTTTACTTTAAAAATTTTTAGATAGAACATTTAATGTTGTTGTCATCTCCAGGGAATGCTTTCCTAACTATACAACAATCACCATTAAATTATTATTTTTTTTCCATTTTAAGGTAAGATAATTACTAAGTTTGGCAATTTTTTTCTGCGCTGATGAAAATATTATTTGTAAAGAAACCTTGAATTCGAAGGGAGTAAAAATATATATTTGTTACACAATAAACCATGAAACTGGAAAGAAATAAAGAAAAAAAAGTTTCATTTGGCTCTGTAAATTGTATCCCTTCTGAGCGCCTAGCTGCAGTATTTCCTCTACAGTAAATTACTTTTGGATCACATTTTTCTAGAAAATGAGTTTAGCTTTCGATATTCTTAAGCAAAAGTCAGAATAGATATAAAAAAAATTTTTATTAAGGTGAAAATGGAACATAAAAAAAGCTTTCAATCCTCCGTGGATAGTAGTATTAGTATATAAAGTTATTATGTTAATATTCAAAAACCTCTTGATAACTTAATTGGAATTACTACTACTACTACTACTACTACTACTACTACTACTACTAATAATAATAATAATAATAATAATAATAATAATAACTTCAGTTTGACTGAAAATGTATTTAATAATTGGTTAGTCTTTAAGGATCCATGGTATCAGAAACCATTTAAATGTTCTGGAAAGTTCAAAATGTATAACATGTGCTAGCAAGACGCGTGATAGAACTAGCTAACTTTAAAAAGCTAATTTTTTTTAAAGTTTAATCATATTTAACAATTGTAATAATTTAATAATATGTTATATTATGTTATATATTATATTATTATAGTTAACCTGTTTTATAGTTAACTCTGTCCTGTTTCTTGAACAATTGGTATAAAACAAATATGTCACATACTGTAGGACATTTAACCCTAACATGGAAAATGCCAGGTGACATCTTTAAAAATGTGTTCCTTCTGGTACATTTGGTCTGGTATATGCCCTATAATGCCCCTTTAAAGGAGAAATTGGCCTATCGAAGAAACGAAGAAAAATGATTTCTGTCTGATTTTTTTTTCACGATCAAACTACGTCAGTGTGTTTGGTTCATGATTTGCTCATGGTACAATAAAACTAAACATTGCACATTTTTACTCAATTTAAAATAATCTTAAGCAGAGAATGAAAATAATAATAATAATAATAATAATAATAATAATAATAATAATAATAATAATAATAATAATAAAAAAACATACTTGGGGAAATAACTCAAATTATTCCTGATCGAAAACTGCTTTACTGTTTTCTTTTTTTCAGGTTGTTTCTAGGTAAAAACATAAGCCTAAACCTAGACATTGTTATGTTTTGCAATAGATCCAAATTCCTGTCCAGAATTTGTCACTTTCTACACACATATGCACATGTAATGTAGCTACAATACGTTATAATGTTATATAATATCAATTGTCCTCTATATACAGACATGGAATGTTTTCAGATTATTTCAAGTTTGCCAGATTTTTGCTTCTCACTCATCTTAAAATCGATTTTGTCATGATTCTACATAAAATCCTCTACAATAGTAAAACAGAAGATGAATAAATACATACAGGTCTTTGTTTTCTTTGCATATTTGGCACTTCTAAATGCTTTAAATAATCAAACAATGCTGGGATAAGTGCCTTGGTGTAGGAGGAAACTGCACTCTAGTAGAAAATCTTGAAGTAGAATGTCTGGACCTAAATTTGTGACCACAAGCTCAAATGCACTTGGGTTATACATAGGGGTAATGATCCAAAACACACCAGCAAGACCACCTCTGAATGACTCAAAAAATATAAATAAATAAATAAAAAGGATTTGGAGTGGCTAAGTCAAAGGTTTTAAAACAATTGAGATGCAGTGGCAAGACCTTAAACTGGCCATTTATCCTTGAAACCCCCCCCCCCCCCCCAATGTGAATGAATTAAAACAATTAAAACAAAATGAAAAGTGGACCAAAATTTCTCTACAGCGATGTGAAAAACTTAGCACATTTTTGCAAACGCTTGCTTGCAGGTATTGCCACCAAGGGCAGGTACCACCAGTTATTTACCAGGTTTAGGGGGCAATTACTTACCTTCACATATGGCAAGGTAGGTTTGGACAGCTTTTTTTCCTGCAACAAATGAAATCAACATTTTATATTTCTCAGGGTATCTTTTTGTAATATATTTGATGATCATCATTTAAGTGTGACAAATATATAAAGAAAAAAAATCAGCAAGGGGCAAATACTTTTTTCATAGCACTGCTTTACTGATGAATAACGTTTTCATTTAGTGTTGTGTGGTTGTTATGGAATGTCAACTTTGCTCTTCATCACACTTCTCTTTTAGTGATCACACTCGAGGTGTTTTTGCAGAGACAAAAATAATAAAAAATCTGTTTAAAAGAAAATTACGTGCTATTAAGAGTTAAACGTGTGAACTGTTATTTGTTGTTATGGTAACACTCACACGAAACCTGCACATGTGTGACTGTTATGGATCAGTGTATCAAAAGAGGGTCTAGGTTAGAATACATATAGTTAAGTAACATTGGAACCTGCAATAGGAGTGAAGAGTTCAATCAAAATGGCAAAAAAAAAAAAAAGCCAATCATAATTAACCATTTCATTTAAGAAAAATATCCACTCATTTTAAGCAATAATATGCTGATAGAAATGTGATTGCACCCCCTTTTTTTGTAATAATTTTTTTTTTATAAATAATTCCTATACAGTTTTATAGTATGAAGGGTATTCGTTTAAGTCAAACCACTACTTGTGTTAAAATTTCTCATGAATGAAGATGTAAAACCGATTAAACATTTACAGAGGACTTCAAGCACAATACAATGATGAGACTCTAAGCTGCAGTAAAACATTTAAATTGTGAAAACGTTTTGAAGAAGGCTGTGAATGACGATACCATCCGAGGTGGCTCCAAGCCCACCATAGTCATATCTGTGAACATCCATCAAGTAGAATGCTCTCAGATCCCCCAGAACTCCAAATCCCCCATTACAATCCTAACCTTGTGGCTATTTTCCCGTGTTTGGTCTATTAGAAGAATTCCTCAAAGGACAGAGTTTCATGGATAAAGCAGATCATGGCTCTGGCATACAGAGATAACTTCCTGCCTTGATGGTATACAAGCACTAGTGAAATGCTGGGATAAGCCCATTATTATAGAAGGGGATTATATAGAGAAATAAAGAGAGTTTTTACTCTCATTGTATTCTGTTAGGCGGCACGGTAGTGTAGTGGTTAGCATGTCGCCTTGCACCTCCAGGGCCCGGGTTCTATTCCCGTCTCTGTGTGCATGGAGTTTGCATGTTTTCCCTGTGCTAGGTGGGTTTCCTCCAGGTACTTCGGTTTCCTTCCACAGTCCAAAGACATGTAGGTTACTGTAGGTTAACTGACATTCCCAAATTGGCCGTAGTGCGTGAATGAGTGTGTGAGTGTATGTATGTGTGTGTGCGCCCTGCGATGGATTGTCACCCTGTCCAGGTTGTACCCTGCCTTGTGCCTGAAGTCTCCTGGGATAGGCTCCAGGGCCCCCATGACCCTGAATACAGGATAAAGTGGTATAGATGGTAAGCGAGTGTGTTCTTTTATTCTGCATGATCAAAAGTCCCAGTTTATGCGTTATACAGGTCATGGATCATAAAAGTTGGCCTTGTGAATTAAGTGAGTAGTTATAAAAAACTACAGATTTTTATCACTTAAGTAGTGTTCATAGAAAAACAGTTAGTTTATCAAAGGTTAAGATTTTAAGTCTTCATCAATTCTTCAGTAATAGGTACAGGTGGAATTTCTATGCTGTTGCACGATGGGTAATGGACCATGAGTGGATAACACTGGGCTCTTTGTCGAATACAGACTGACGAGCAACATGTTTACAAACACAACACAGCATGAGCGCTTATAATATTTCACTTAAAAATGAAAAATTATCCCTCCGATAAAGTTATTAATACTTGCCCTTTAAAAGGGCTTTACACTCTGGTGGGTTTTAAATTAGCACAGCTGCACCAGCATGACCCGCTTGCCACAGGGCGCTGAAGTAATGCTGATTCTTTCAAAGTAATATTGAAAATAATATTGCAGACTTGCTTATTTTTTTCATTCTGACTTAGCCCATCAGATTTTGTATTCCATACAAACTGTCGAAATCAGAACAACCTTCATTTACGGCTCGCAGCGCAACCTACACATCTGAGGTGGGAAAAAAAATAAATAATAATGCATGTTTTGTAAAAATGAGGTGTATTACTATTTGTTCCTCCTTTAGCAGTCATCTAAACACTTCTACTCATCCCGGTAAAGCTTGGATACACAATGACAGGTTCATTCAGGCTTCTGTTTATGTCTTGGATGGAGGATTGCAGGCAAGCTGAGAGAGATTAATTCCCTTGACATGAGAACTCATCAGGGAGTATAATTGGATGTCGTGCTGTAATTCTCATATACAGGTTACGGTGCTCTCAGCTGCCTGCATTACGAGCGATTGAATGTCTGCAAATCCTGCATGAACTAGACAACGAGGCAAAATAAATAAATAAAAGAAAAACAGACTTGCATTAGATTTGTAATGTAGCTCTAAATTGCAAAATGAAATAGCAGGCTGGGAGTAAAACTGTCTTTGCATCCAACACATTATTGGTGTGTAGATGGCGTTCCACATAGGTGAGGAATGAAACACAATGGGTTGTGGGGGTATTATTTGTATTGATATGTGCCACGTTTATAAGCACATTTAATTTTGTGGATTATAAATGCTATAAATAGTTGTGCTGTTAAGTAATTTTAAAATATAATATATAAAAAAAAATGTCATATTAAATATTATTTCAAAAGTTTCAAAACTTATATTCTAAAATTGATTTCTTTTAAAGGATTTCAATATATTGTTTTATTAACGTAGGTAGCACAATGGTATAGGGCAGGGGTGTCCAAATCCAGTCCCGGAGGGCCAGTGTCCAACACAGTTTGGTGCTTCTTCTTCTCAAACACAGCTAATTTAACTAATCTGTTAATTACTAGGTTCAGTGGGTGTGTTTAGGTGTTGGTGAATTACAAACTGTGCTGGTCACTGGCCCTCCAGGACTGGATTTGGACACCCCTGGTATAGGGGCTAGCACTGTTGCTTTGTACCTTCACGGTCTGGGTTCGATTCCCACCTCGGATCTGTGTGCGTGGAGTTTGCATGTTCTCCCTGTGTTTGATGGGTTTTCTTCCGTGTGCTCCAAAGACATGTAGATTAATCTAATTGTTTCCAAATTGTCTGTAGCGTGTGAATGATCATGTGAGTGTGTGTGCCCTGCGATGGATTGGCACCCCATCCAGGGTGTAGCCTGTCATGTCCCCTAGGTCTGATGGGATAGGCTCCAGGCTCTTGTGTATATTGGTATTGGGACAAATAATTTTTGAGCTAGAGGATTGGGTTCTGTTTGTAACTTGGTTGACAAAACTCAAAAATGATTCATGCCAATGTAATACGACCAGCACCAACTATATTATTTTTCTCTGTGACATACACTTTCAACACACTGTCATAAGTGTTCTCTTTATTTATTTATTTATATATATTTTCACAAATATTTATCTGTAAATATGTCCACAGTACAATAGTCTGATGTTATTGAGTATTGTATATTAAATGACTTGTCACCTATATTACAGACACTGTTATGGTGTACAGATTCAACAAAATTATTTGTTCAAATATGATGTTAAACTCTTCAAGAATATAAGAAATGGTCTGCCAGGTGAGTCCTACCACGGACATTATGGGTCAAAATAAGGAAACTGTAAAAGGACAGTGGAGGCTCAAGAGTTTCTGATTGCGAGGTCAGAGTTTCAAGCCCCAGCATTGCCAAATTTCCACTGTTGGGCCCAAGAGCAAGGCCCTTAACCCTATGTGCTCCAGGGATGCTGTATCCTGGCTGACCCTGCTCTCTGTTCCCAGGTTCTTTAATTGGGATATGTAGCAAAAATATAAATAAAAATAAGTACATAAATAATTTCATCGTGCTGTAAGGTACATGTGTTGATTAAATGAATCTTAACTGTCAAATACAGTATGTTACCTAGTAGTGTACTGTACATAACCACTCACTAGTCCAACATCATTACCATTATCAGTCTATATACTTTATGGCACATATTATTCATATGGGTACACTTTCTCCATCATCAACACATTTTTTTTTTATGTAATAGTTTTAAATAGATAAAAGAGAAGATACAGGACTCAGTGGGATGCTGATCCTGCAAGGAGGGAAGTATATTTGGAGAAGCAGAGAGAAGTATAGCAGAAATGTCATCAAAATGTATGGCACAGAATAAAATGACATCTTTTCATGCTGGTCACTTGGCATTGTCACCAAAATTATTTTTGAGTTGCAGAAAGAAGTTATGTGAGTAACATGGCTAAAAAACTCAATATGAAGAAATTTATTAACTTGAGAAAGCGCCTTGTTTTTGCACAGTATGCCAAATTATAGAATGACTCTGATCTATTTTCTGCCTTTGTCATGTTACAGAGAAAATTCATCAGATTTGAAAACACATCTCTGGTGTGAAGAACAAGAATACTGTATATTTAGAAATCATCATTTATTTACATAGAACTTTACAAAAGAATAATGAGTGCATCAGCTTACGTCTTCCTTCCAGCATGTGTGGAAAATGACACACAGTTCCAATTTTGCAGACATGGGTTGTCAGTGACACATTGTCAGTTCGAGTGTGATGACAGCAAAGGTTGAACGGCGGATTTGTGATGCCCTTGCATCGAGATCCGGTGGGCTCGGACGCTTCCCGAATGGTCTGAATCATACACAATTATAGCAACGAAAACAACAACTTGTGAGATCAATTGGATAAAAGCCTAGCATCATCGTTTAACTGTATTGATCAGAGTGTGTAGGATGGCAGGCCCTCCAGTTAAGAGCTTGAAGTGCAGGTGTTTATGTCTTGCTGTTGTGTGCATTTAACAGGCTACAAGCTTCCTACTGTAAGTTCAGGAGTGTTAACATAGAGATGGTGGACATACTATACAGTACGGTGTTGCTTAAGTATTTACCCCCTTTAAATTATTCCACATTGTATAGAGTTACAACCTTAAACTAAAAGGAAAATTAATTTGGAATTTTAACATTTGATTCACACAAGCTTGATTTGAAAGCTGTTTTTTATTTAAACACAATTTTTTTTTGTAAGACTCCAATCCCCAGAATGCACCATGTCCTCCAAGCATAGCCATAATGAAGTACAACTCCCAGCACACCAGGACTCCTTTTTCTACACAAACATACTCTTCAAAGGACTTATTTAATGGTACCCCATTACAGGAGGAAGTCATAGTGTTAGTCCTTAGTTTACAACTGGGACAGTATCATTAACCTATTATTTATTCAATCATTTGACCTAAAAATAACTGTTCCAACAGTGCTGATATTATTCCAATAAGAATGGATCTAAACGATGTGAGAGACTAATACCGTTATAGAGGAAATGATTATCTTAAGTTATTGTTGCTGTAGGTGGATATACTGTACAAGCTATTGAATTATGGGAGTACATACAGTAATATTGTCAAATTTTCTTACATTTTATAATTCATTAAATGGGAGCACTAATTTTTACACATGACTGTATATTCTGCTGTTTCTCAGTGTTCACTACAGTAAGTTTAAGCAAACGTTTCTTACATTGGAACACTGACTACACTTACTATGGGCTGTCAGTCATGCAACATTCTATGCATCTGTGGTTTCTTTGATAACTATTGTTGTTGGAGCAAAAATAATCTAAACATTTGGGTATGTTGTGCCTGAAATGTCAGTCATTCAGTGTTATTTTTGTTTAAAAAAGTACAAAAAAAAAAAAAAAACTGTTGTAAAGGAACCTTGCTTTACTATACAATCTGTGGCATCATGGAGTTACCCAGATGGTCTCCAAGATGACAAGCCACCCTATTCCAATAGGTGTGTAATAAACAACATTATATACAAAATGAGGTACAAATATTATTTGGCAGTATGTGGCTATGATTAAGGAAAATCACACTCAAGCTTTGTACAGGATAATCACAGCTGCAATGTGGTCATAGGCATGAAAGTGCAGCATGCCGATGACATCACTGCCATTCAGCATCAACATCATGACCTTTAGTGCGTTATTGCTTTTATATACAGTAAAAGCTCCACAAAAATTATTTATTATCACCAGATTAGAATTTTTTCTTTTTTTTTTTAACTAGTCATTTTTCTCCTTCCACGAGGGGAGGAGCCGGTGACCAACAGTTAGCAACCAACAGTTACTTTTACAGGACAGTCCTGTAAATGTCATAAGTTTCTTTTTACATTTCTTTTGACATTTCCACTTATTTCACTTCCATATCTGCTACAGTAACTTTTGGGTTCGAGGGTTGAATCTCAAATAGTGTTAAATGGAAAGCTAGTGCACTACGGTGTAAAATCATTTGTTTCACACACTACATAGTGCTCTTGATTAGAGATAAGAAAGAGATTTGGGATACATACTTGGCTTAGAAGCTAAAACAGTTTTGCATAGGCATATGAATGACCTTTGAGGTGGAGTGATACAAATAGAGTCTCTTTTGTGTACTAAATGTGCTGTTATCATCTATTATCACTGCTCATGTGATACCCATAGTCCAATAAGATTGCTCAGTAAGAACTAACTATTGTATAATATACAGTACACTGGGGTATCTTCAACCTAGCAGTGGCTAAATACTATGCCATTAGTATGTGTTTACAATGAGCCTGAAGTGATAAGGTAAACTTATTAAAGTGCACCGAGGTTAGCCACAGTGGTCCAGTTCTCCATTAAATTAAAACATGAACTTGCTAAATTGAGAATGATTGACTGAAACCTAATGAGTTCTCTGGCACTGCCTGGTTTGTCATAAAAATAAATAAATAAATAAAGAAAGAAAGAAATAAAAAATAATAATCAGTTAGAGAGCTCCAAAGTCCGCTTAAATTCAAAACATTAGTGGAGTCTTTCTCGGACAGCAGACATGGCAGAGGTGTGCGGCTAATGTAAATTGGATGCTACATGGTTATTGTCTGGGCTGTTGACCAATTCACAAGTGTAGACAATTTCCACATGACAAAAGTGCATGATCCTGTATTTTATTGAATGAGTTCCATTTGTTGAGCTGCATTATTGGAACATGCATCATAGAGTTACCCAGATGGTCTCCAAGATGACAAACCACCCTATTCCAATAGGTGTGTAATAAACAACATTATATACAAAATGGGGTACAAATATCTTAGCAAGAGATCTTCACTGCTTAGTTGTCATTTTGAGTTTTTAAAATCATAAAGATTTTGAATAAATTTTGACTTGAAAAATGAACAAGTCTTGGTTTACGGTTAGTACACCAAGTACCGAGTACCATGTATCACACATGCGCTTCTTGTTTTGACACAGAGCGTCACATGACCACAACTGAACCAATGGTTTTTCTCTCTCTTGTGCTGCGGAATTGTGGATAATCGTCTCCCCTGCTCAGTCTTAGTGCATGTTTACTGTGACCACGTTTGTGTGCGTAAAACATATTTTATTATGTGTTTGCAGGCGTGTGTGTACAGAGCGCATGTACTGTTTATTATAACATATAATAAAGCAAAGCAAAAGCAAAAGCAAAAAAAAAAATAAATCAAAAGCAAGTCTCATTAGAGAGGTTAAAGATCCATTTTCTCTCTCTCTGCGTGTGTCAGCCGGCACTGCACTGCACGCACGCATCATTGGACACCATGCCTCTTCACACACACACACACACACACACACACACACACACACACACACACACACACACACACACACACACACACACACACACACACCTCCTCCCCTCGCCTTCACACACTCTGCTCTACACAGAAACACTACTCTGTCACAATTCTTTTCAAAGGTAAAGTGCAGGGTAATTTGTTTTATTTTTACTTTACAGCGGTGATTTCGTTAGTGTGCGCTCATTCGAGTGTCATTAGACATATTTCTTGTGTATTTTCCCGATAAAACAGTGTTTCCGTTGTGTGTGTGCGTGTGTTTATGGAACTCAAATAAGAGAGGAGGAAGCATTACTGTGTAAGGTCTCATTCCTCCTCTCCTCTTACTTTAGCTTCACACACACACAAACACACACATACATTTGCATGGTCAGTTGTGCCCTGTTGCCCCATTACTCCACGATTAAACGAGCAGATAAAAGTCCTGGAGGTAGTTCTAAGTGTTACATTTGCATTTGGTAGCTGTTCACTTGAATTTTCAAAATGAAGTCTAAAGAGGTGTCTATTCAAGTGAAGGTCATCATCTTCGAAATAGAAAAAAAAATGGAAGCGGCTAATGCAACAGTTTGCAACATCCTTAAAAGAAGGAATTAACTGATGAGATCAGAAACAGTAAAAGGCCTGGAACCCATGGAAGACAACAAAGGGAGATAACCATAGAATCAATATTGAAGAAGGAAGAACCTTTTCAAATCTGGCCAAGTCAAGAACACTCTTGAGGAGATGAAGACAAAGATATGTCACTGATGCTTCACAGCAAGCAAATCAAGGACAGTATAGACTTTGCCAAAATCTTTGCCAGACACTTTGGACTGATGAAACACAAATTAACTTGCACCAGTATGACGAGAAAAGAAAAATATTGGTTGGAAATGAACAGCTTATGATTTAAAGCATGCCACGTCATCTGTCAAACATTGTGGAGGCAACGTTTTAGCATAAATATATACGGCTGCCAGTGGAACCAGGTCAATGCTGTTTATCGTTGACCTGCCTGCTGAATGTAGCAAGATGAATTCTGAAGGTTATAAGGCTATATTCTCTACTCAAATTCAGAGATAGGGCGCAATTTCATACTGCATATGCTTCACTGCACAAGTCAGTCATCTATTGTCAACCCAATAGAGCATGCGTTTCACTTACTGTACTAAAGACAAGACCGAAGCCAGACAGACCCACAAACAAGCAGCACCCAAAGGCTTCATCCTAGCAAAGCGTTGTATAAAAGAAAACTCAAAATTAGTTCATGTCCCCGGTTCAAGACTTCAAACAGTTGTTGAATATAAAGGATTTCCATCCAAGTATTAAAGGTAGAACTTACATTTGTAATTGAATTAGTTTGTTTCATTATTTATGGGACACTCAAAATACAGTATGTGTGTATGTGTGTGTTTGTATGAAAATGGTTGTAATTCCTAAATAGTTAATGCCATACATTTTTCAAACTCACTGGCTAAAAGCTGAAAGCTCCCATCTTGAGTGTTTCTTTTAAAATTCAATGTGGTGGTGTACTGAAGGAAAATTGCCCCCAAAATATATTTGTTCGAAAATTTTTGTCCCTATATTTTACTGTGACACAAACATTAATTACGTAGAGAAGTAGCCATGTATTGGTTGTATAAGTATTCACCCCTTTGAGTCAGTACTTGAACCACATTTGGATGCAATTAAAGCTACTTCTGGGAGTCATCTGGGATATGTATCTCCCTCTTTCAGCTCATGTGAATTTTGATATTTTTGTTCATTCTTCTTGGCAAAATTATGCAAGGCACTGTTTTTGGGAGAAAAGTGCACACAAACAGAAATTTCACACCTACCTGCCAACTTTGATGGAATATCAACAGTGTTGCCCTGCAGGAACATATAATACAGGTGCCTCTGTGGAGAACCTGGTACCAGTAATAAATAATGATTTGCACATCTATGAGAAAGTGAGTGCTAGGAGAAAAAAAACTGATCGAAAGCAACAAACAGGCTTATTAATGTTGTTCCAATGCTCTTGGACAATGAGAGTGAGATAATTGTGTCAAAATGTAGGCAACTTACCTGTGTTCACTCATGGTTCAATAAACACTGAGGAATGAGACGGAAAGTGAATGTGTGGGTGCAAACTTCCTTATCTGCTTACTATACACTTAGATGAATTCCTTTGGTAGTATTCGGTTCTTACATGCTTTTTAATACCTTCTTGGGTTTAAAATGTTCAGGGTTTTTGTTGTTGTTGTTTCTGTGCTTTAACTTTTTTGTTGTTGTTATGCAAATGTACTGTATGCCAGATCTACATGCATATTTATCAGTTGCTAACATTACTAAGAGGAAAATTCAAAAAGGAAAAAAAAAAAAGCAAACAAAAAAAAAAGAATTAATTAAATATTAAATTAAAGGCGTCACAGTGGCTTAGCAGTTAGCACTGTCGCCTTGCACCTCCAGAGCCCAGGTTTGATTCACGGCCAGGTTCAAATCCTGTCTCCGTGCGCATGGAGTTTGGATGTTCTCCCCATGCTTGGTGGGCTTCCTCTATGTACTCCAGTTTTCTTCCACAGTCCAAAGACATGCAGATTAGGCTAATTGACATTCCCAAATTGCCCATAGTGTGTGAATGAGTGTGAGTGTGTGTGTACAGTATGTGTTTAAGCCCTGCAATGGATTGGTACCCTATTCAGGGTGCCTCGTGCCCAGGCTCCAGGCCCTCTGCGACCCCGTATACAAGATTAATCGGTAAAGATGATGAGTAATTAAGTTAAAATAAATGAATAAATAAATAAAAACAACATCTGTCATGCGCTGTAATATCCACTCCACCCTGTTACCTATATATGTAGGAAAGAACTACAGTTTAAATGTGAATTTTATTTCATTAAGGTGTTCTTTTATTAAGATTTAATAAAAATCTTTAGTCCAATTGCATTTCTAAAGATGTTATACCAACTGTAGTCCAAAGCCATAGTAACAAATCTGTGCACATTATTTGCAATCCAGAGCCATCTTCATGGTTTCTAGGTGCATGGTTTCCCAATGATAAGAACCTCCACCAGATGTAAGTCATTAGGATGGATTAGAGAGAGAGAGGGGAAGAGAAAAGGAAAAACAGATCATTAGGTATGCTTATTGTCACGTAATGGTTAAGGATAATGTACATTTTGTGCAAGCAGGGACTACAGCAAGATTGGCTGTGACAGCATAACTAAAAGAGAGAGCCAGAAGGTAACACAGACAGGAGAGCACCCTGGGACAGAAAGTGGTGAGCCATTCCACTGTCAACAAATCTGAATGAATACAAACAGCAAAAAAAAAATAGATTCTAAATTATTATTATTATTATTATTATTATTATTATTATTATTATTATTATTATTATTATTTTATAAAGACCAGTTGTAGAATTAGCTTTATAGACCTTATTAGAAAGAACATATTAATATTGGGTAGGATGCTGCTCAGTTCTCAGAGCAGCTGTTTCTTCATGATGGATTTCAGGAAGTGTTGAAAGCATTCCTTAGAGATTCTGGTACATGTTGACATGAAGGCATCCCATAATTGCTGCAGATTTGTCAGCTGAACATTTCTGCTGTGAAGCTCCTGTTTTACCACATCCCAAAGGTGCTGCATTCGATTCAGATCTGGTGACTAAGGATGTTACACTCAACTCACTGTCATGTTCCCTTTTGACATGCGTATGAAACATCATGCTACTGTAGACTTGGGCATTAGAAGACAGGTGAATTATGGTTGTACCATTAGTACCATTAACCAACATTAGGCTACTATGTATACTATATGGACTAAAAATATTTGGACAAACCTGTTAATTATTCAGTTTAAAATTTCCACAGAAATTCTTGTGAACAACCTTCCAAGAAGATTGGGGTCAACTCCATTTTGAAATATATGTATTTGTATTTTGTCATTGCAGGTGTGGCCAAATACTATTGTCCATCTAGTGTATTTTCATGTTTGATGTATATTTAATGTGCAGTGACAAAAAGTTTGGACACACCTTCTCATTCAAAGAGTTTTCTTTATTGTGTTCTTTAGCCCAAACGCGTCTCTTCTGCTTGTTGCCTGTCCTTAGCAGTGGTTTCCTAGCAGATATTCTACCATGAAGGCCTGATTCACACAGTCTCCTCTTAACAGTTGTTCTAGAGATGCGTCTGCTGCTAGAACTCTGTGTGGCATTGACCTGCTCTCTGATCTGAGCTGCTGTTAACCTGCGATTTCTGAGGCTGGTGACTCGGATGAACTTATCCTCCGCAGCAGAGGCGACTCTTGGTCTTCCTTTCCTTGGCCGGTCCGCATGTGAGCCAGTTTCTTTGTAGCGCTTGATGGTTTTTGTGACTGCACTTGGGGACACTTTCAAAGTTTTCCCAATTTTTCGGACTGACTGACCTGCTTTTTGCTTGCCATAATACAAATTCAACCTCTTTGAACGAGAAGGTGTGTCCAAACTTCTGGACAATGAAAGTGAAACACTGGACAATTTAGTGTTGGTTTCATGACTATGATTCGACCAGCCTGTTGGTCAATCTTCATTGACTGCACATTACATCAGTAAGTGCAAAGTGTGAAGGTTTAATTAGCAGAGTAATAAATATTGCAATGCACACAACATCATGGGTGACATATCAGAGTTCAAAAGAGGACAAATTGTTGGTGAACATCTTGCTGGTGCATCTGTGACCAAGACAGCAAGTCTTTGTGATGTATCAAGAGCCATAGTATCCAGGGTAATGTCAGCATACCACCAAGAAGGACAAACCACATCCAACAGGAGTAACTGTGGACATGTACATGGTTGGGTTGCTATAGCCAAACCTTTGGTCTCTCGTGCCAATGCCAAACATCGGTTTCAATGGTGCCAGCAGTGAAAATCTTGGGCTGTGGACAATGTGAAACATGTATTGTTCTCTGATGAGTCCACCTTCACTGTCTTTCCTATACGCTTATCTGGGAGAGTTACATGTGGAGAAGCCCCAAAGAAGAGTACCATTCAAACTGTTGCATGCCCAGAGTGAAGCACAGAGGTGAATGGATTGAGCTGCAATATCATGGCATTCCCTAGGCCCAATACTAGATGGGCGCGTCACTGCCAAGGACTACCGAACTATTCTTGAGGACCATGTGCACCCAATGGTTCAAACATTGTATCCTGAAGGCGGCGCCGTGTATCAGGATGATAATGCACCAATACACTCAGCAAGACTGGTGACAGAGTGGTTTGATGAACATGAAAGTGAAGTTGAACATCTTCCATGGCCTGCACAGTCCTTAGATCTAAATATTATTGAGTGTTTTGGAGGAACGATTCAGGAAACGTTTTCTTCCACCAGCATCACTTAGTGACCTGAACACTAGTCTGCAAGAAGAATGGCTCAAAATTCCTCTGGCCACTCTGTACAAGACTTGTATCTGTCATTCCCAAGACGAATTGATGCTGTATTGGTCGCAAAAGGAGGCCCCACACCATACTAATGAATTATTGTGGTCTAAAACCAGGCGTTTCAGTTTCATTGTTCAACCCGTGTACTGTATACTGTATATATAGAAAAAGAAAGAGTACCTGATGATTATTTGTTTACCTACCAGACTACCTGATGCTTTTGCACACAGATAAATGATCAACCTAGAAATTGTTAGCTTCTTTTAGTTTCCGTTTTGCTGATTATTTTCATATACATATACAGGACGGTATGTTTTGGTGGACTTCATTACTTATTTAAATGAAAAACAAGTGTGTGAAAATGTATGAAGAATGTAGTAAGAATATTAATTTGCAGAAGTTTAATTTGTTACCATAGCATGAAAATATTTCTCCTAGATTTGATGATGTTAGCTAGCATTAGCATTAGCGTTAACTTATTCAGTGCTTCTGTTGCAAATGAGACAATGTTATGAAATATGCTGTGCTTTTACATTTCATAAAATGTTGTGGAGGTAACATTAACTAATACTGACATTTCAAGCTTTTTAAATTAAAGTTAGTGCACTATGTAGGGTGTTGAATCTCTTGTTACACACATCAAGTAGTGCCCTTGTTCAGAGATTAGAGAGGGATCAGGGATTCAGCCTTTTGTTAGAAGCTCCATAAGCATCCCATAAGTAAGGGCTATTTCACCATCTAGAAGTGGGCAGACATCATGACATCATCATGTAAAAGGTCAATAAAGGGATGTACATACCCAGCAACAATACTTAGATAATCTGTGCCATTTGAGGATGTTCGAAGGGGTCCAGTATGTCCCCCTTATGTTCTCTGCATACCATTACATACCTCCAACAGGCTGATCTGTTGACACAAACTAGACACTCACACATGATGAGATTGAATAAACCATTGCCAAGGCTTTGCTGATGAGGGTATTTATTTGAATGCCTGTCTAATTGGCAGAGGTGCAGGCAAACACATCTGTAGTTATTGCTTCATTTTTTTTTTTATTCCCCGTCTAAAGCTCAAACCCCTAACAGCTGTACTGTGGGCTGTGACCCTAACAGCTGTACTGCGGGCTGTGATAAGCTCTGCGCCATTACACCAGAATTTGCTATTACATACTCACATACTGGTGACATTGACAAGCTCCTCATTTGTCTCCAGGAAGATGATACAGTCCAGCAGATCCTCTAATGGTTTAACTCAACCATCATCTCTGTGTCACAGATGTCTCTATTATATCAGAACACTAATTAGTGAAATATGGACTCAGGTGAAAAAAAGTAATAAAAGGCCTATCTCTCTCATCCCTAGATCCACTCAAAGGTAATAAAGTCTTCCTTGAAAAAGCCTAGAAGATAATACGTTCTCATTCAGCAGGGAGGGTGTCCTGGTGTCCGGTAGATTTTGCCGGCGGGAGTTAATGCGTTTCCCAAAATTCCTTCGACATCCGAGGATGATGATGAGGAGTCGTGGGGGTCAGTAGGTGTGCCCTGATTAGCATTTGCACTGGTAGTAAGCACAGAAAATATGAAACTAGATGCCCAGGTGTGCTCGACTAGCCTGATTGAATTCCCTCCTGCTTTCATGGCCGCCACCACCACAGCTCACTTTTCATCTCAGCCTAATCTCATTATGATTTTATGGCCTCTGCTGCCTGGGGATCTGAGGCTTTAGGAGCGCATTGAGCTGCCAAATAGATTCCCTCAAGCCGCTTAAAAAAAAAAAAAAAAAAAAAAAAAAAAGATAGAAACCAAATAACAAGGAAAATCCCGAGCTCTTCTCTGGTTTCTACTTGGGAGAGTTGTCCTTGTATATGTGTTTGCTTTTGCTTTAGTTAGTGTATTTTTTCCCTTCTAATGATCCTTGATCACAGTTGTCATTCTATAATGGCAGAACTTCGCTAAGGCTAATGACAGCCAATTAGCTGTAGCCTGGAGAGAGGGAGTTATTTATTAATATTTCTCATCTGTGGGCTGTTCAGTTTTTAAGTCACATCAGAGTTGGCTATTAATGTGTGTTGAAGGGTGAAATGGATTGATTGTTATTAAATAATTAAGTGGGGGATCCTCCGGTTAATTTCAAATGCTTTGGACGCTCCAAAGACAGCCGTGGATTTATTGCAACTAAATATAAGCAGCAATTATCATGCTTTGGGATTTAGTCATGTGAGAAACTGCCTTTATGTAGTAAATTGATTTTTGATGCAATGCCTAAGAAGCATAGAGACACTGACCATGAACAATCAGTTCTCAAAGCAGATGTGTTGAAAAAAATAAATAAATAAAAATTGGCATGCACAGAGAACTTAGCTACTTTGACAATGGCTAAGTTGTAATGGCTAAATGATTGGTTCAAGCATCTCCAAGCTGGAGGGTCCTGTGGGGTGTTCCCAGTGTACGGATGTAAGTACCTAATAAGCCACAGACCAGTCCTTTGGACCAAAAAAAAAAAAATGGAAGAAGGTCATCTGGTCCAATAAATATATATATTTTTTATTTTGCTTTGCTTACTTCAAGAAGCTGTGGCACAGTACTGTAGTAGTTAGTGGTTGTGACTTCACACCTCCAGGGTTGATTGTTTGATTCGCACCTCAGGTCTGTGTGAATGGAGTTTACATGTGCTTGGTGGGTTTCCTCTAACAGTCCAAAGACATGATCAAGATAATTGGAGTTTACAAAGTAGGCCCCGAGTGTGTGTCCTACAATAAATTGACATCCTGTCCATAGTGTACAAAGTCTCCTGGTATAACCTCAAGGCTCAGTACAGATTCACAAATTCACCACTTCATGTCAACAGTATTCCCTAATGGCAGTGGCCTCTTTCAGCAGAATAATGTTTCCTGCCAGACCACAAAAACTGTTCAGCAATGGTTTGAAAAGCATGACAAGGAGCTCAACTTGGTCTTTAAATTCCCCACATCGCATTCCATTTGAGCATCTGTTGGATGCTCTGGAAGAGCAAGTCTGGTCCATAGAGGCTCAACCTCACAACAAAAGGAATTTGGTACCAGTTACCATAGCAACCCTTCACAGGTCTTGTGGAATCCATAGTTTGACATGTGTGAGCTGTTTTGACACATGGGGGACCTACATGCCATGCATGACCAGTATATAAATATATATTTTATTTATTAAAGTCATCCCTGCATTCAGCAACACCAGTTGGGATGCATTAAGAAATGTTTAGCACTCATGCATTCAGCATGTAAGGAAGACATGTATTTTTGTCTATTTAAATACATTTGTCCTATAACCCTTTGACATATACCGAAGACCTTTCAAGCATTGTATGGTGATAAGTCTCATAGAACAGTTGAATGTTGCAAACATTTTAAAGGCTGTACATCCATGAATGACGATCCCAGCCGAGGTGGCTCAGAGCTCTTTTTTTTTTTTTATCATCATTGACCTATGCTGAGTTGCCGGCACGTACAGTACTTGTGCCGCTTGGGTTTTAAGGGATATTATTAAAGAAGGTCATATGTTTGTGAATGAGAATGTCGGTCAAGTGAAACATTCAGCGAGTTGCTGAAAATCAACTAAAACTTAAGGAAAAGATGCATCTGTCTGGGGAACTGTACACAATCAACACCACTTGCACATTACTGAAAATCGGCTGGGAGTTAGTGACACGTCCACCATACACTGGAGGCCAGCGTTTCAGAAGTGAAACAGGTAGTCGGAACATGGCTCCGACGTACTGAGAAAACTTTAATGGTATCCAAGCAATAGTGAAATGCTGCAATAAGTGCTGGAGATTATATAAAGAAATAAAGGTAGATTTTACTCTTATAGTTGTATTCGGTTATTCTGCACAATCAAAAGACACATATAATATCACAGCAATAATCACAGGTTTATATTAATAAGTACCAACTAACACAGGGACTTGTGGAGGATGTTCCCCATACAGAGTTTTATCTAGCTGATAATACTGCATTACTGTTTTTCCTGGGAGAGGTTAGCACTTGTCTGTCACTCCGTTTCCAGCACAGTTTCAATGGCTTGAAACATGTGCAATCACTTTTGCCAATGTCAAACATAACACAACAGTTTCTAATCTGCCTCATGCAAACAACAATAGCGACAGAAAAACTATTCTTTTTTTTTTTTAATTATTATTTTCCCTCTTACCGTTTTCAGCAACATTCAATGTCATACTAATGAGAACTAAAGTATAAATGTAGTAGAGACAGCACATGTTAGTGTCAAAGTGCAGCTGTACGACACAGTTACACTGAGTTACAGCAGATACCGGGCTCGGCTAGTCGGTAATCTATGAGGTAATGAGCATGGTGTTGGTATTAGCATGACAGTTGAAGCTTTGGATGCTGCTCTGTTTAAACAGAGTTTACAAGTGATTAAGTCAGAGAGCTGGTCTAAAGAGAATAAAGGACTTATATGCTGTTGTATAATTAAATTTGGGTAACTGAAGCAAGAGCTAAGGGCATTGGTGGCTCAATGGTAGGTTTCTCACCTGCCATGCAGACGGCCCAGGCTTGATTCCCAGCCAACGCCTAAACCCCACTTACTCAATGCAGTGCTGCTCCCAAGCCCGGATAAAATGGCAGTGTCGCCCAGTTGTTGTCCCTTTTGGCGTCCCTTGGATGGAAGCAGCCAAACGACTAACAACATCCGAAGCGAGAGCTACTGTAAACTCTTTTAGTGCTCACATTTTTGTGCTAGTGGGGGGTCGAGCAACACTGTGGGCGTGAAACCTAAAGTGAATCTCAAATGAAGAGAGATCATCATGTCAATAAGGATCAAAGTGATATCAGGTTATATCAATTGAAGATTTACATATTTTGAAAAATTTGTTCTTCACGTTCACATTTATATACAGTATTTATAATGCATTTATCATGTGATCAATTTTATATCAGTTGCACAAGATGAACAGATATGTTTAGACCTTTTTTATTTTCACAAAGCAGTAAATGTTTATCTTCTTGCATAACACACACACACACATGAAAAAAAATCCTCACTCCTCCTCAATCCTCCCTTTGATACATGACTATAAATGGAGTGTTTCCTGTGATTCCTTGAGTAAGTGATAATATTTATTCATCGATTTATTTATTTATTTAGTTTCTCTGGTGAGAGGCGACTCCATCCTCACTTCTCTTCTCTGGCTAATTTGGTGTTGACAGCAGCACGCCGCGTTAGGGGGGGAAGACACTGTCCATCTGGCCACAACACATTCACGAGCTATTCTTGTCACAAGCAGGGTGAGCGTGGGGTGTGAGGACTGTCACATTTATTTCACCCTGGTTTCGGAGAGTGAGATGACACACACTCTCTCTCTCTCACACACACACACACACACACACACACACACACACACACACACACACACACACACACACACACTCATGCATATGGCATAGCAATTGAAGAGAGAAGCGGTGCACGAAATGGAGTGGAAAATAATCAGAGCTGCTTATTTACTGCGTGCAAGGACATTTATAGGTAAGTTGTGCATTAACATACACGTCGTTTAGCATGTCAGCACCTCTTCAGCGTGTCAGGGCGGATGAAGTTCACATTTGAGTGGAAGAGATGCCTAAGTGCTCCAGACTTGCTGAGTGCAAGGATGTCTGGACAGGTATAAATATTAATCATGTCTATTGTGAGCGAAGGCTTTGTTCGGCTGACACTAGCAAAACATTCTAACTTTCCTGCACACTCCTTGTGTCTGAGTGACACATTTGAACATTTTCCCCTCCTTTCCCTATCATCCTACTGCATAGGGTTGTCGATGGCTGCCAGCAAAGCTGTCAGGCTGTGAATATACTGCTGAGAGCGCACGCGTGTGTGAGTGTGCGCTCATGGCGGCGGCAGTAACAGCAGATTGCTGCTCTGACTGACAGATTGGGGTATTAGTATTCAGATCCATGCCACTCCTTTGATATCTCGCC
>JAAGKR010009307.1:0-27174 GCA_011419295.1 Clarias macrocephalus | reverse complement strand
ACACACACACACACACACACACACACACACACACACACACACACACACACACACACCTTTCATCCTATTAATTCACCTTAGCTCAAGTTTGCATATTGGGGCACATTTACATTACCAGGCAAACATTCAAGGCAGGAACAGTATTGTCAGGTGCATTTCAAAACTCATCAAGCACCATGATGAAACTCGCTCTCATGAAGATCATTCCAGGAAAGCAAGATCAAATCTTATGTCCGCTGCAGAGGAGAAGTTTATTTAGAGTTACCAGTTAACAGCACTTTAGATTAGAGCCATTATGAAGGCTTAAGTACACTGACAAAAACTCTGTCTATAAAACATTCACTGAAGTATATACCTTTATTTTACCTGCCTCTTTTCAGGGAGTCAGAAATGTCTGCATTTATATGTAAGTATCAGTTAATATCCTGCAGTCCTGCAATTTTACAAGTAAATATGGGTTTCTTTTTGATAGGAGCAGATTTTTACTTTCAGTTTAGTTACTTCCCTTTCCTCACTGTGGTGGTTGAGCAGTTCCACATATAATGAAGGTCCAGTTTGTGTCCTAGCTTAAATTTGGCTTGTACTTCTACATTTATTTAAACACATAAAATGACAATAATGCGGTGTGGACATATATGTATGTGGTTTATGTCTTCTGCAGAATATTGTGATAATCAAATAAGTTTGTTTTCTTGTGTGGGAGTTGTTTTATCTTTGTACCAGCTGATGGCAGCGTTTGGAGCAAATTGGGGATTCATTAACAATCACCTACAGCACCTGCTGAAATTGCTTTATAATATTGTTGACACTTTTTTCAGTTTTTTTGTTTGTTTGTTTTTATACCATACCATGTGAAATATTTTAGCTTGTTTATTTTAAGGAGAATTTTTTTTTTTTTGTTCAGCTGTATCTGAACAGACATCAACATCAAATTTGTCACGGAAATGCCAGGCTCCACCCTCAGTTAACGTCCCCAATCACCTGAATTCTAATCACACACACCTGAACCTCATCACGAACACAAATACACCTCACTTCCCTTCACTCAGCGTCTGGTTTCCTGTACGGACAAAGACTCCATGAGCTCCGATTCCCTGCTATCACCCTAAGCCTCGTCTCCTACCATCTTGTCTCGTCTGTCCACCTACCTTCATGTTGTGTTCGTCATTCCTCCAGTCTGTGTTTATCCGTCCACCAGCTCCATTAATCCACATTATTAATAAATCGCCCGGTCGGGTTTTCTACATCTTTGTCTGTGGAATCTGTCATTCCGTAACAAAATTATATTGACCATAAGAAATTCTGCAGTCAATATCAGCATTAGTCTAAATGATCTATGGTAGTTGTTTTATTAAAATGACAATTATTGATAATTAAATTAAAGTTTTATATTCTAATATGTAAAAAATAAATAATTAAAAAAGATCCCACTTAGATTTCCCCTTTGACCTACACCTCAGAATAGAATTCCCTGAGAAGACACTCTGCTTTCCCAGAACACATGGATAATAATTAAATCTTTCTGGAATATAAAGGAGATTCTGTTGTGTGCCTCCATGTGTCACTTGTTTACTGTCAGATACGATGAGACTGGGATGAACTATATCAGGATCCAGGTTCAGATTTACTAAAAGAAAAACATAGTGTTTGATGTGAGTATGTTGGTACAAAATAGAATACAAAAAAGATAAAATAATTAAATGTGTTTAATTGTTTCCTGCAAATGCTACAAAAATACAGTTTATTATCATATTGTTAAGATATAAAAACTGTTGCCCTCCTGAAACTTTACTTTAGTAATTAATTTGTGTTTGTATTCTTTAGGAAATGCATAAAAAGAGGCATTGAACATGAGGGCAAAATGTTTGAGAAAAGATTATATCATGATGGACAAAAGATCACCAAGGCTCCTTAGTGATAAATTCCTAGTATGTTCCTAGAAATCCCTATAGAGAGATCTACAGATGAAAATAAATATGATGATGCAGTGGTGTAATGCTGATATGTGCATTATACTATGAGAGGAAATCAGAAACCTCACTGTACATGCATACTGTTGAATCCTTTTCAGTTCTGTGGAAACTAATTACAACAATAACATCACTTTCATTAATAGACAGATTGTGTAATGTAATGTTTCATTTAGTTAAAGCTAACAATAATAATCACCAATGCGATTATATGAATAATTCTCACCTCTTTCCTTCAGTGTTTTAGTGAGCTTCTCATTGAGATTCTGCTGAAACCGAGACAGAACTGTCCTCACAGTGTCCCCACTCAGATCAGTGTTAATTCTGATCTCAGTCCAGTTCTTGGTGTGTGGAGGGCTGCACATGGAGGAGGAAATCTACAGTAGGAGGTGGAGATGCTCCTCAGTGTGTGAGAGCTGCTCCAGCTCAGTGTCTCTCCTCTTTAGCACAGTGATTTCCTGCTCCAGCTCTTTAATGAGTCCTTCAGCCTGCCTCTCTGCTGCTTTCTGCTTCTCCTCCATCACCTTGATCACATCAATTGCATTTTGGGTAACAAACTTCAGTGAAAAAGTGTATAAAAATATCTACTGTAATGCATTTATAGTCATCTCAATTTTGATTTAGAACAGACTTGAAAAAAGAACTTTCCCTAAAATGGTATTTTAATTGTTTCTTTCTACAGCAACAAATTGTAATAAAGACAGAATTGCACTGATAATTTATTTATTTATTTTGGGATTTTTCCCCGAATTAATTTAGTCGTATCAAATTCCTTCCCGTCACTAGGGGGCTCCCACATTAAGGCTACTACTACCACTCAGTCAAAGGCAATCACGTGTTTTCTCCGAACCACGTGATAGTCTTCGGCCCTCCCGCCAGCCAACCGCATCTTTTCAAACTGATCGCTCACGCACCGTTGGGGGCAGCGTAACACACTCGAACGACAGCGCTATCCACTCCTTCCACTTGCGTGAGCTCACAGACGCCCTGATTGGCTGTAGAGCCGTGATTAATATGGGAGTTGAAAGATAACTTCTGCTTCTGACATTAATATTGTTAGCAGTTCACTCTGATAAACCACACTAACAAAACCTCTGATCTATATAACTATTACAGAAGTACAAACCTTTATTTTACTCCCTTTTCAGGGAGTCAGTGTTGTCTGATTTAACATGTCAGTGTATATCCTGCTGTCCTTTTTATAAATTAATGTAAAAAGTAATTTTAAAATTCATAAAACTATTGTAAACAGCAACCTGGAACATCAGAGCTTACTGATCAATCTTCAGTGAGCTTTATCCTGATCAGGGTGAACACACCTAAGCGTTGATATGGTTCAACACAGAAGTACGAAATTTAAAATTGTTCCACATGATGTTTTCTTTACCATCCAAATTCCATATCTCTGAACAAAGACCCCCAAAAATGTAATTAGTCAACGTATCACTTAATTTTTGTGTGTGTTTGTAGACCACAATGTGCTCTGGGAAATGTGCTTATGTGGGCCTAATTCTAAAATGTTGGCCATGTGATAGCCTGATCATTTAATAGATGATTCAATTTGTGAGGTAAAAATTAACCCTGTTTTAAAAACAGAAGAGATGATCAGTGGTGGTTATCTCAAACACCTCCACTTTCTCCACTTTCTGTCTTAATGTGAGGGCGACATCAGGATCATCACCAGTTTTAAACTGATTCCCATTCCTCAAAAACACAGACCACAGTCAATCCTAAGTAGGCACCTAGCTTTTGGAACTTCTGTAGTGCATATTGTGTCAAAATAAATGTAAGTGCAACAGAGCTGCCACTAGGGGGCACAATCCGACCATCATATCCTGAAGTTGAGCACCATCCAAAGGTGATATGAGATTTCCATACTAATGCCTGTTATAAAAATACAATTAATTAGAAAAGTTCGTTTTAGCAGCATTTGTGAATGGTCGTTCAAGTCAAAATGGTACTTTTGATTGTGCAGAATACAGCTATGAGTAAAAACTACCACATGTAACCACCATCTTTGAACTTCCTCACTTTGTGGTGTCTGCATTTACTGATCAGCAATAACATTAACTGTACTATTTTTTGTTATGAGGACTAATATTGCCTAAGAGGGTGGGATATATTAGGCAGCAAATGAACATTTTGACGCAGAAGTTGTGTTGAAAGCAGAAAAATGTGTTAAAGGGTAAGGATCTGAGCAATTTTGACAATGGCCAAATTGTGATGGATAGATGACTGGGTCAGAGCAACTACAAAACTGACCCTCTTGTGGGATGTTCCTAGTTTGCAGTAGTCTGGACCTAAAGAAAAGGACAGGGTCATGGGCAGCTAAGGCTCTTTAATTTATGTAGGGGCTGGCCCATGTAGTCTGATTAAATAGAAGAGCTACTCAAATTGCTAACCAGGGTACCCATACTAACCCATGTCCACCTGCGAAAGAGCCTACAATGGGCATGTGAGCACCAGAACAGGCCCATGGCACAATGGAAGAAAGTGGTCTGGTCTGATTTAAAAAATAATAATAAATAAATAAATAAATAAATAAATAAATAAATAAATAAATAAATAAATAAATAAATAAATAAAGTATATTTTAACATGTGGAATGCTGTGTGTGTTGCTTACCAAGGAAGAGATGGCACTAGGATGCACTGGAGGAAGAAGCATGCTAGTGGACACACTGCAATAATGGTTAAAAAAATGGTTTGAGGAACACAACGATGAGCTCAATTTGTTGATTTGGCCTCCAAATTCTCCAGATCTCCATCCAATCGAGCATCTGTGGAATGTGCTATGGAGACCCCGCCTTACAGCTTACAGGACTGAAAGGACCTGCTACTGATGGCTTTGGGTCGTCCTTAATCTTAGGTAATTGATCAAAATTTTATGGCTAGTTGGTGAACAGTGTTTGTCATAACTCGTGGCATAAAGTCATAATCATAGGTGAAGATAAACAAATATATGAGAAAATAGAATTATTTGTTAAAAAGCAGAATGTAACCGAAATAGCAACAGACAGATGATTTGTCTTATGTAGGAAAAGTTTTTTTTACAGCAATTTCACATACTGTAATTGATACTTTAAGTGGCTATGCATCATTCTCTAAGATTGAGACCCACTTTGGTGAAAAGTACTGATAACCCACCAGAACATCTGAATCATAGTGGTATTCAGGAAGATGAATGTGCTGCAGGATGATATTAAAATATTTGTTTATACTAAATTTGGATTCTCTACTTGAAACACTGTTTGAATACATGTATAGTGTAGTTGCCCAAGTGAGAGCTGTTGGGCTTAATAAAAAATACTGACATCATGGACTTAGAAATGCATACTGGCTGCACTGTTGACTGCAAATCACTAAAGGTGAAAGTAATGCCTCTTGTACAAATGCATATGGCCTCACTACTGGTACAGGTTGACCAAAGAGGCACAGATGAAACAGAAAAGTTGATCCCATTTTGTTAATGATGCACTGATTACAACCTCTTTCTACTCCCTCTGAAACTCTCGCAAGTCCTTGAATCAGTTTATTAGAAAATTTTATTAAGGCTGCTGTCATCCCTGTTGCTTGTGCAGATTTTAATACCACAGTTTTTCTTCTCAGTCAACTTTCCATGAAAATGCTTTGATTTGATACAGCACTCTGTGAACAGCCAGCCCTTTCAGCGATGACCTAATGTGGTTTACCTTCCTTGTAGGGGGAGGTGACAATTATCTTTTGGACACCTGTCAAGTCTGTACCAGTGTGAACTTCACTGACAGATACATTGTCTTTATCCTGTATCAGTAATGAGTTAATCAAAGGCAGACTTAAATATTTTGATATACTCGATTTTTGTAAGCCATAATGATAAAAAAAATAAAGTAGAAATGACAAGAAATATGTACACGTAACAAATGAAGAATATATATGCAAGTTTCATTTCTTTTAATTGAATTGCAAAAAGTTCACTTTTTCATGATATTCGAATTTTTGAGATGCAATGTAGAATATCAGTGTCCTCCCTTCATTTATATATGTTTTTATTGCACAGTTGCCCATACACTGAAATAACCAAGTATTTTTATTTTTCTATGTGGGAGACAACAGAAGTAAGAGTGGGATGATCCCATTGAATATTAATGCAGAATATTGTTGTTTCATTCTAAAGGAAAACGTAGAATAATTAGCAAAATATGCACCAATGCACATCCATAATAACTAGTAAGTACTGATTACCTGCACAAAAACACAAAAACTGATCTCAGGATATAGGATTTTTACTGTCTATAAAAGTTTTTTAGAGCATATTACGTTGTTTGTCTCCGTATAATACTGACCCTGCAACTCAATCCTGTGTCCTCGTCACTCAGACTTACAGACACACGCGTACACACTCATACACCGATGAAACCTTTTGCAGTCTTAATGATCGACTGGGTCATGTTGTGCAGAGGGCGGTGATTTCACAGCACCAGTGTTCGTCAGAACTGCGTCAGAGCCCAATTCAGATGAGACGCACACGTAGAAAGAGCGAGAGAGAGAGAGAGTCAGATTGTGAGTGTGTGTGTGTGTGTATAGCGTCTTAGTCTCAGCGCGGGGAGCATCTCCACAGGACGGCTGCTACAAAACCTGTAGCGCAAGAAGAACATTTTAGAAGGGAAAGTAATTAATTTGGAAAAAGAAAGAAACTAAACCACAGTTAATCTCGATCTGGCCGGTTGGTGATTTGACCGGCCGTTTCAGCACCTCGAACAGCGACCACAATGGCTCCTGTAAGCGCGGAAGGCGGGCATGTCGGTGAGTAGCCTGAAGGCAGACTTGGTGATAATGGAGATGATGCGTGTTATTTATAGATGCTCAGTAAACTATGAAACGTAAACTACAGTCTGAGAATCATAGATCGTTGAATTATTATATTTAACTCTTTAAGTTAATGACATGGTGCGGGGCGCTGTTTCTGTGCGTGCTTGTGGTTTCTCTGACGCGCGAGATAGCTATAAGTAGATAATGACGTAATTGTTTGGAGCGTACCTATTTGCGGTGTACAATGCATGAATTTGCGTGCGATTGCATATGTGTGGATGTGCGTGTGTGGGTGTGTGGGTGTGCTTGTGTGTTTTGTTAGTGGTGGTAGGGGATGTCTGATATGGTCCATATGTCAATAAATGGATAGTATAATCTGAAAATGTTCTATTTGTGGGGAGATGGTAAATTGGATATGGAAGAATCTTATGTGCGTGGGGGAGGTGTAGGTGGGTGTGGGTGTGGATGTCCATGGAGATGCAATTCCATTGAGAGAGACACCCACCATGCAGTAGGAAATTTCCAGACCACTAACCTGTCATTAAAGACTCACCTATGTTTAATGAATGCTGAGGATCTCCCCACCAGAGTATGAAAACCACAGTGGACTATAGTGATACATGGCCCATAATATACAAACAGGATCAATCTCTTTAGAGGTTTTATGCCTGTGAGTGAATGGTGTGTTATTCTCAGAGTATTGTGGTTTTTCTGAGTCATGCTTCACTACGTCAGTCATGCTGTTGTTATTTATCTGCTGGCTTTAATGCAACAAAACAGATTGTACAAATTGGGATCATGTACTGTAAAAAGAAAGAGAAAAATAATAGGGGAAGTAACCAAATCTCAGTAAGCACCAGTATATACATCCATAATTGAACAAGTCTGACTTAATCTAGCAAATAAAGATACATTATCTGCCCCATTTATAAGGTTATGATAAAATTAATGGCTTCATTTACAACAATTGGCAGACACACTTCATCAGATCAGCTTCCATTTTTATCTCAGTATACACCTGAGTTAAGAGTTAGTTGCCCAAAAGGGGCAACTTGGTGGTACTGGAGTTTGAACCTGAGACCTTTTGAACCATAGTCCTTCACCCCCTCATGTCCCTCTCTGGGACATACAGCAAACCATATTTCCTGAATAAAAGTGACAACTTGGGGTAAAATATGAGACCCTCTGTAACATGCTTTAAGCTGGCATGGGTTTTTATTCTTCTTGCTCTTTTTAAGATAAACTAGCTGACATTAATGTGTGTTGTCTTGGTTCTCCAGCAGAGGTCCCATTGAGCGTGGCTGTAGTCAGCGTCTTTGGTCTAGTCTTCAGTGTTTCTGCCTTTGCCTGGATTTGCTGCCAGCGCAAGACCAACAAGAGCAGTGCCAAGACTCCACCATACAAATTTGTTCACATGCTCAAGGGTGTGGATATTTACCCCGAGAGTTTAAATGGCAAGAAAAAATTTGCTGAAGAGCAAATGGCAGATCCAGCACAGGGAAAGACAAGCCCAAGTCCTACCAGTGGGCGCCCAGCACTTCACCTCGACCTGGAAAAACGAGACCTGAATGGCAACTTCACTTTTGTACCGCCCGTTGCTCAACCCAAAGTCCGAAGCTCCCCAGATTTGGACATTTCTTCCCCACACCCTGGCCTGAGCCATGGGGGATATCAGGAAGATGAAACCTCCGAGAGCAATGTTTCAAGTCAGACACCCACACCAGCTCTGGACAAGGCTGAGGACAAGGACAGTGGTGGTGTAGGCACACTCTCATTCTCACTTGAGTACAACTTTGAGAAGAAGGCCTTTATCGTGCATATCAAGGAAGCCCATGGCTTATCTGCTACTGATGAGCAGTCTCTGACCTCTGACCCTTACATAAAGCTCACTCTGCTCCCTGAAAAAAAGCACAAGGTGAAGACACGAGTACTCAGAAAAACCCTGGATCCCGCTTTTGATGAGACCTTCAGCTTTTATGGCATTCCATATACTCGTATCCCTCAACTGGCATTGCACTTCATGGTATTGAGTTTTGACCGGTTTTCCCGTGACGAGGTAATTGGAGAAACACTCGTACCATTGGCCGATGTCGACCTTGCTGAAGGGAGGGTCCTAATGAGTCGTGATATCATCAAGAGGAATGTGAGGGTAAGGGCTAGGGTTTGATATAATTTAACAAGTATTTCCTAACTAAATATGATTTCATTTTATTTTTTATAATTATTCTATTTGTTTAGCTTGTAAACAATGTCTAACATATTCATTCTCATGGCAAAACAGTAAGTACATCTAGGCAATAATTACTTTCAAAGTGAGATAGCCTATTCCTGTGTGATGATATCAAACAAGTGCAAACATGTTTATATGAGCTTCCATTTGCTCTATTCATTAATTAACCATTGGAATAGCTCAATATTGAGCCTACATGACACAGAGAGCTACAGACACACCCATAAGCCCTAAGACACTTAATACTCTATGGCTGAGTGTGATGGGATCACTAAAAAGGTTTATACGTCTGATATATTGAGGCAAAGATGAACCACCAAAGCACAAGCTCTAAATATTTAATTATAACTCTAACAGAACAACCTATGTCTCTTATACACATTAAAGGGTGACCATTTAAATACTGGCAAGAATCTTAAAAAATAAATTTGGGTATGAATAATACATAACATATTCATGGTGTACTTGCTGTGAATTTTAAACATTCATTTAAATTTAGGATGTGTAATTGCCATTTATTTAGCACAAGACTGAAACACCTTTTCTAAGATATACAGACCAGGAAATTAGAACAGCTTTTTTTTTTTCTTTTTCAGCAGTGGATGATTTATGGGCTGATGGTCTGTCCTAGCACCCACTTGACTATTGATTTAGATCATGCTGATTTTCATGGCTGGATGACTCACATAGTAATGCCTGTCACACTCTGTCAAAACACAGAACAATCGGCAATGCCAGAGACATGTCATGATTTCATCAACATGATTCCTTCATCTTGCACAGATAATGAACTTCACTTGAAATAGTAGGAGAAGTCATTAAATATAGATTAAAAATAGTTGGATATACTGTAACCACTGTTTTTGACTGTAATCAATCACAGAGGTAGAGACACATCCTGAGTCACTGCCACAGCAGCAAAAGAACCCCTGCTGTTGGTTACCATGGGAATATGTCACCAGATTCACACTTTGAATGTGTTGGATAGACCCAGTGTTTCTTGTATTGGGTAGGCCATGGAAAGAAAATTGAATGAGATGCTGGGTCACATTCTCAGTGTTTGGAACAGCTTTAGTTTTAGGTGATATGTTTTGTGCTTAAAGGAATTGTGATATTAGTTTCAAATGTCATGTCAATAGCAGGAAAAAGCATAAAATGGCTGCAGATGCACAAAGAAAAGAAAAATAGTTGTGGATTGAATATGAATTGAATGTTTTCAAATCCATCTTTGTTCTCTGTAGAGGAGTGCAGGAAGAGGAGAGCTGCTCCTGTCTCTGTGTTATCAGTCGACCACCAGCACTCTTACTGTGGTGGTTCTTAAGGCTCGCCACCTGCCCAAACCAGATCACAACGGTCCCTCAGGTGAGTAAATAAGGAGAAATTTTACAAAAGGTAGTCAGAAAAAACGCCAATGATTTTTTTTACAGCACAAAAGTAAGCAAGAGTCATAATCAAACACTGGAAAACTATATATACATTATCAAAAGGGAGCCAGATGAATTTGGACATTTCCATAGCATGTTAATAAAACATGTAAATCACACCTTACATGTTCTGTGTATCTCAGTTCTAAACTGTATTTGTATATTAAGCAAACCTTTGTGCTCCTGCCCATTGCTTAGACCAGAATAGCTTATAAAGGCATTGTCATGACCTCAAACCAAGCTTTGCTTCTCAACAGCACTCAGTATTTCCTCTGCATCGACCCAGCTATTGATGTCTGCACTGTAAGATCCAGCCATGTCTCTTTTATTTCTTCTTACTCTCCTTTTGTCTCCTTCCTCTTGTGACTATCTAGACCCCTATGTGAAAGTGAACCTGTACCAGGGAAAGAAACGTGTATGCAAAAAGAAGACACATGTAAAGAAGTGCACGCCAAACCCTGTCTTCAACGAGCTCTTTGTCTTTGACGTGCCCTCAGAGGAGGGTCTGCGGGACACCAGTGTGGAGCTTCTGCTTCTGGATTCTGATAGAACGGCACGCACGCCTGTCATAGGTCGCCTCCTCCTAGGCACGTCCTCCCCAGGCACTGCTGGCGAGCACTGGCGCGAGATCTGTGATCATCCACGGCGGCAGATTGCCAAGTGGCATGCGCTGGCTGAAGACTAGCGCATGACACATAACAAATGATCAAGAACTGTCAGAATGCAAAAGAAATTCGGTGGGACTTTAGGTGGTTAGGGAACTTACCCTAGAGTGATGTCATCTGTTGGCAATGTAATTACGATGGGGCTTCTTCCAAAGGGAAGGAACCAACTGTATTCAGCCAATCAATGATTCCAAAGACAATCTGCAACACAAAGTGATGCTTCTGTTCATACTTCATAGCTAATAGCGAATTGGTCACCACATTGTGCAGTTCCAAATGTCATGTCTATCTCTGTTCACTGCTCAATATCAATATCAACGTATGGAAAAAACAGTGAAAATGGAAACATAAAACAGTTACTCTCAATATTTATATGTACATATATCTGGATGAACCATATATTTTGTAATGGCCTTTTATTTTATCAAATTGCATTCTCTTTTAACAGATTTATTCTCTTTTTTGTACTCCATTGATTGATTTTGGTTCAGGGTATTTTGCCTGTGTTTTTGTAAGTTGAAGTGGCCGGTCATATCTCATATTTCAGCTATGTGGCGGTTGCCTAAATTAGGCCAACTTTTATGAACGATTGACTGCATGAACTACAGATACCTGTTTGTATGTATGGGACCCTTCTGCCTATTTGTGTGTGAGTTTATGTATGAGAGTATGCATTTATGTGTATTAGATTCTGTTTGGAAAGAGCTATCTTTACAAGGAGCACAATGGCAGAATGTAATGTACATGTACCTTAATATAAAATGTCAAGTTCAGAGAAAGACACTGTGCCTCCCAATTATTTCATTCTCAAAGGTAGCTGCTGAGGTACGCATATAGTAGTCATTTTTGTTAACGGTAGCTGAAGTAATTGTTTTGATTCAAATTCAAACACATACCGACCTTTTACTGCCAAAACCCATCCATGCACTGCCTAGGCTAGCAATTAGTACAAGAGAGCTAGTGCAAGAAATGAAGCTTTCTGTATTCCGGGGCAACATGATCAACAGGTGAGCAGACATGGCTTCTTGATTGGTTACTTGTCAGTCTTTGACATATCTTTTTTCCTGTTTAACTGGTAGGTCCTAGAATTAACAGTCTCCTCTGGATGGATATGTTATTAAAAAGGTGTAAAAATGTAAAGAGAAGATTGCCAAATAGTAAATAAAAATTTCTGACTTAAAATTACTGACTACCTATTAAATATTACATCATGATGATAAGGTTTGGCACATTACTCCATTTCCAGCATCAGATTTTAACAGTAATAAGTCATGAATTTGGGAAAATAGAGCGTGCTACTGTGGTATGATGTAATGTGTCTGGATGCTCTCTCTCTCTCTCTCTCTCTCTCTCTCTCTCACACACACACACACACACACACACACACACACACACACACAGATTTTTTATTTTTTTTTGCAAGCACACAAACACACATACAATCACTCAGCCAAATATATCCCCAGGCTATTTTATTTAAAGTTCTGCTCCATCATATGAAATATTCATGAACATTCAGATATGCAGCTCACACAACTCCACTGATTTTTCTTTATGGACAGTAGTGTACTTCAATCCATGAAAAAAAGAAACAAAACAGCTTATTTTAAAATATCTGAAATATTTTTAAAGATCTCTACAGTCAAGAATCTGCACAATTTGGGAGTGTAGGATCATTTTGATCATTTTGGTTGTACTCTTGGCCTATTTTTCAAAGAAATAAACAATAAAGAATAAGAGATGATAAAGAAGGTGGAGCTACAGTAGGGAATGGGCAGTTTAACAGGGTGTATATGGAGTGCAGACCATTTCTATACCTAAGAATGAGTCCCTGGAAATTCATTATCCTCCCATGCAGTGACACAAACAGTCCTGTGGGATGTGGAACTTTGTGGACTTAATACGGTCTTCACAGTCTCTGCAGTGTTCAGGAGTTTTGTTTAGGGTCATGTGGACGTTGGAAACTTAAACAACCATTGCCTTTTGGCTTAATATATATATTTTTGCATGGGTACAGCCTTAAATGTATTAGACAACTTAAAGGATGATGTTTAGACATATTAACACACAAGTTTTAGATGCCATTATCAAATATGTATTTTAATGGTGCAAAATGTATTATCTTCTTCTAGGATGTGTTTATGTGTCTGTTAGGATTGTATTTTTAGCAGTACTCGGGAGTACTCAGAATATCTACTCAAGGACTCATTTGTGCTGCAGACAAAGGCCTTGGAGAATAATCTATTGGGCAATAGAGAAGGGAGGAAAGATAGAGAGGGGGCACGAGAAAGATTTTTATGGCTTGAGCATCCAAATGCAATTTAGAGTAACTCATATTTTACAGCATGGCCTGTGGGGCCTGGGCCTTTCTCTTGGGGCTAACGCCATACACAATGACAGGAGAGAGAGAGAGAGAGAGAGAGAGAGAGAGAGAGAGAGAGAGAGAGAGAGAGAGGAGGGGGTATAGAAAGGATAAAGCACTAGGGTGGGGCACAAGAGGAAAGAAAACGGTGATCAGAAAAAAGAAATTGTATGAAAGCAACCTGGTGTATTAAAGATAACAATTGAGAGTATGCAGAAAATGAGAGAACAAAGATAAATTAGCAAGTATAAAGAGTATATGGGGAGACAAATCAAATTATGGAATATGAGACCAGAGCAAAGCTGAAACTTTGGGCTGGGGGGGGATGGGCAGATGATGAGAATATCTGGGCTGGAGTTGATGAAGAAATTAAAGGCAAAAAGCAGAGAAAGGTGCAGAGAGATGGGAAGAAGAGAACATATCAGAAATCATTACATCTATTGGAAACTGTGATTAGATAGAAAAAAGGTACGGGGTATAGTGGGGAAAGATAAGGAAACTGTGAGGAACAGAATAGAGAGAGAAAGAATGAAGATGGTGAAGAAAGACAGAGAGATGACTACTTAGTATTCAGAACAGGGTGACTGTCTTGATAGTAAAACATAAATTGAACAGAAAGAAGATAGAAGACAATTAAACTTCAAGAGGTAAAAGAGGAACATTTTGAGCTGAGACATGATCACAGAAAAGAAAAGGAAAAAAGAAACTGTCCCTTCTGCCTGAAAAGAATCCATATACCCAAACATATACTACATAAAAAGTAGAGCTGAGCATTATGTTGGAATCATTAGCAATGTTTTTTCCCCCTGACTTATGATGGATATTTAAAATGATTGATATATTATTTTATTCAGATTTTAATTGTTAATAAACCAACCATAAGGATATAATAATTTTTAAGAAATCTGGCAGTATGTTAATGGTGGGCAATTTTAATTCATTTGCATAGGGTTTTTAGTAGCAGACTGTGAACATCATAGTGCATATGCAGAAGGCAAAAAGGCATATTATTGAAGCTGTATATATATATATATATTTTTTTTTTGTCATCATCAAATGTGATTAGTCATAAAATAAAATAAAAAACTGTAAAACAGTAAAGCTCTCTATAGAGTATGCTATAGTGTATAATATCCTGCACTGCATAATTCCACTTTGGCTCCCTCCCAGTACAAGGCCCTGAAACTGAAACGTTGAGATAAAGCTGGTGTGTTAGCCAAGGAAAAGCACCACAGGGTGCCATGCTGAGCTCCCCAAGGACTGAGAACCATTAATGCACAGCTGTAATAAGACTTTATTGCAGCCTGTGCCTTAGCTGTGTGTCAGGAGGCAATTTGCACTGTTCCCCTGGGGTTGTTGTTCACTGTCTTTCTGCAGTAAAGGAGGTCACATTAAGTTATAGTGGAAGCCACTGCTAATTTTGGGCCTCTATAAAGGTTTATCCAGGGTATGCACTTTTGTAGTGTAACCTTAACCTTAACACAAGTTATTTGCAGATCAAACTATAAATATGATTTGTTTGTCCTTTCAGAGATAATAATATGTTTTCACAGGGAGGAATCTTTGTAGACAATATGGGCGTGGGAGTCTAGTCACACATGGAAACAATAAAATCTTTAGGAAGTTGAGACTTAAAATGTAAAAATATATTTTCCTGTAGAGGGAGGTGATCAATAAGGACAATCCCAATGACACAAGTGCACTAAAATGGCACTTGAAAAGAATTAGCTTTACCATGGCTGGAAATCCAGTTCATTAGCTTTTCAAATGGCTCAAAATCTCTAATGCCTCCTTAGATAAGAAGATCTTAGGTTAATCTTTCTTTCTTTCCTAGTCCTCTCTTGTCCTACTGCCAGTGCTTCACATGTACTGTACTGTGACCCTGATACTGTAAATGTAATGAACAACAAATGAACAAAACAAGAAGTGAGATTTTTTTTTATTCTTTTGGCATACAATTAAAACACAAACACTAGTTTTGCACACCGGTCCATATTATCACATTCACCTTGATCCATATTGTGGGCTACAATTCTGTCATCACTGATCCATACTAGATGCACTGTCACTAAGCTTTTTTCATCTTTATTGTCTTTTTATCATCATTGCTTCCTGTTCTTGTTATTCAGTATACTCCTCAAAGCACCTGCTTATTTCATATTTCAACAAAATATAATTTTACATTTGTTAATACATGTGAACTTAATTGGATGAAGCAGAAAATTCTGTGCTGTGAGTGAAACATCTGTTTTCTGAGTATAATGAGCAAGTGGATAATTTATAATAAAACAGTACAGAGGATGGAATCTGTTAAATTGTTATCGTTGTTATATCTGTTATATAAATTATTCTTCTGTGTCTGTGCTAATTATGTTTTCATGCTCTACCAAGAGTTACCACAAGAATCAACATTCATTTTAGTTCTAGTTTCAATGCCACCATTGTTTTGGAAAACAAAACAAATGGTATTAAGGGGTTGTTTTGACTTCACCTGTTTGATGCCAGAGCGCATTATGGAAGAGAAAATGGATACTCTGATATCTGTAATGATATTATGCATGAGTGCCTGATTTAGTGAACTCTACCTTATCATCACTTGCAGTCCATTCTAGTCATCCAAACAAGTTGAATACTGAACATATTTGAATACATCCCCAGGCAAAAACTATGGAATCACCTCGCCAGTGGTTGTTCACCCAGCTTTTTTTTAAACTTTGTAGCAAATATGAAACAATATATATATAAAACTTTTCTCTTTTTCTTTTTTCTTTTTAATTTTTTTACATCAGGCTGGTTTCCATGTTCAGATCTAGAACTTGACAGGTTACATTTGCAGGATTCACCATTGTCATGAACCATTTTTTTTATATTTCACCATTCATTTTAATCATAAATGAATCAATCAGATTGAGATCCAGAGTTTGTTGGCCATGGCAGTGAGTTGATGTGTCTTTCCTGAAGAAGGATTTTAACACTAAATATATTTTTTTTTCAGGTAGCATGGTGGCATAGTGGTTAGCACTGTGGACTCCACATCCACGATCAAGGGTTCGATACCCCCTCAGGACAGGGTGGAGTGTACATGTTCTACCCATGCTTGGTGGGTTTCCTTCAGGTACTCTGCTTTCCTCCCACAGTCCAAAGGACATGCAATTTAAATTCATTGACGTTCTCAAATTGCCTTTAGTGTGTGTGTGTGTGTGTGTGTGTGTGTGTGTGTGTGTGTGTGTGTGTGTGTGTGTGTGTGCCCTGCAATAGATTCCTGTTCAGGGTGTACCCTGCTTCATGTCCAAAGTCTTGGGATAAACAGTATACAAAATGAATAAAAAATATGTATTTTAAAATAGTATAGGAAGCTGCATTATTGCATTATTGGATATTTTCTATTTTTAAACTATATGGCTTTAGGTTTTCTACACCAATGCTTCAATATTTCTTTTGTTCTGTCTTTTATAACCTTATATCTTTTATAACTCTACTTGACCTGAAAAAATCTGTTGGTTTGCTGTGAAGTATGTAATAGTTATACTATATAATAATAATAATAATAATAATAATAATAATAATAATAATAATAATAATAATAATAATAATAATAATAATAATATAAAGCAAAAAAATCCAACAACAAAAAAAAAGATGAATCTTACACTGTCCAATAAAGATATGCAATCCTACTCAACATTCAGATGGTCCTGGTTGTCATGGTGATGGAGAGGCGAATGAATGAATGAGAAGTGATGTACAAGGGGGAGAAAGTTTATTTATACTTCACTTACAGACTGGGGTAAACAGTTCTCCACGGTTGAGTTACTATGCCGTTCTGCTATGTGATCTCTCAAGAGTGTAGAACACACCCACACACAGAACCCCACACAAATACACACATGGGCATGCACACACATTGCTGTGGATTTTGCAATTGCCCAGGAGAACCATTAGCAGTGTGCAGCATGACAGATGCCTCCTCTCGGCATGACTAAGAAAGCCTGCAGAGATAAGACAGGACACACACACACACACACCCACACACACACACAAACGTGTCCTTTTCTCACTACAAAAATAACATAAAGGTAGACTTTTAAATAACTCTTGTTCTGAAATTTCAATTTGTTCCTGTTCATTATTGTGTTAACAGAGGAGTGTGTATATAGTGCGCAAACACACACACACACACACACACACACACACACACATACACATACACCCACACACTTAACACCTATCCTCTGTAATTAGAAAATTCGCACCAGCTAAAGTGTGTGTTTGTCTGTGTGTGTGTGTGTGTGTGTGTGTGTGTGTGTGTGTGTGTGTGTGTGTGTGTGTGTGTGTGTGTGTGTGTGTGTGTGTGAGAGAGAGAGAGAGAGAGAGAGAGAGAGAGAGAGAGAGAGAGAGAGAGGTTTCTCTGATGATTTCTTCCTCTATAACACATCCAACTGCTAAAATTCTCTTCACAAGTCTCTCTTTTACTCTCTCTCTCCATCTCTCTCGCCACATTACAGTAGTTTCTTTTCTACTCTCCCCTCAATCAGCTGAGTCTGTGATTTTTGTTGTGGTAGTCTGTAAGATCTTTTGTCAACCACTAAGATACACACAAATACACACTCACAACACTTCACCTAGGCGTATTATGATGAGGATTGTTCACTCAACAGATTCAGGTCACAATGTTCATGTGTTACTCTTTTCTTTATGTTGAACTTTAACTCTGTTAGCGGTAGAAAGAGGTATTTTAAACTGTGTAGCTCTTTGTTTCTGAGACTGTCGACCCTTGGACTGACTGACAATCTGGCGTTCTGGCAGATATCTAATGTCAGTGGTTTTGATTTCATTCATTCATATATATATATATATCCTGTATCCTGCTTATCCTGTAAAGGATGGCAAGAGGCCTGAAGTCTATCCCAGGAACCATCCCAGAGACCATCCCAGGGCATGAGGCAGAGTACACACTGAACAGGGGGCCAGCCCATCTGAGTGGACACAGGTACACACACACCACAATCACATACTGCAGACAATTTGGAAACACCTGTCAGACTAATCTTCATGTCTTTGGACTGAGGAAGGAAACCAGAGTAAACAAAGGAAACCTACCAAGCACAGGCAGAACATGCACACTCAGATACAAAGCGAGAACCAAATCCCTGACCCTGAAGATGAGAATTTCTTGTGAAATTTAAACTTCTAGGCATGCTTAAAGATGGTATATTCAGCTCTGAAAAGAAGGTAACAAATAGTGTAAAAATAATGGCAACAAATTTTATCACAAAACTATGTGTCTTTTTGTGTCTTGCATAAAAAAATATGTGAAGGTGTGATGTGTCCACATACTTTTGGTCATACAGTATAACATATTTCTATATTTTATTTAACCAAAGAACCTCATTAGTTTCCTTTAACAATCCAGTATTTACTTTCTACGGACTATATCTCCAACCACCCATTATCTGGACTTAAACAACCAATATTTAACACAACCACGCACACTTTATCCCTGTCAGCCTGTATATACCCCAAACACACTATTTACTTTAAACAAGGCATTATCTACACCAACTACTTATTATCTACCATTAACCACCTACATACTATCCCTTTTAATTAAATGAGGCATTAGTAGCTCAGACATTGGACTACTGATAAATTCCACATCAAGCCATGTGGAACTCACAGTCATATTTCACTCAAAAGGGGAAACCAGAGTACCCTGAGGAAACCAACCGAGCATGAGCAGAGCATATCAACTTTATATACACAGACCTGATGCAAGATTTGAGATTCAAGGCGACAGAGCTTACCGACTAAACCATTGTGCCACCAGCCTCTTACTATCTATTCTTAACCATCCTCTACATTTATGAGTCCCATGCTCTCACTATGCTTTGTTCATTTCCAGATCACCACCTCCCTGTGTTCAGCCCCGCCCTCTTCCTTTGTTTGATTTTGCTACTCTTTTCCCTGACCGCACCCATTTCTAGTTTGTTCTGTATTTAGCTGTGTCTGAACATTCAGTCATTCCCAGATTGTCTTTGTTGCAATGTGCCAAAGACTCTGTCTTTATCAATGCCTGTGAGGTCTGATAAAATTTAAGATTTTTTAAAATTATTTTGATCAAGTTCTTATCCAGATCATTTTTTCAAAGAAGAACCTGTGCCAAGTTATAACAACTGCATAGATTATTTTACAGACATATTTTATTTAAACCCAGTTTGGAACCCAAACAAAAAGTCTGTAAAGGAATTAATTTTCCTCTCTTTAATGGTTCGTCATGGTTGTGTGTTTGCGTCCTAGCTTTGATCGTTTACAGCTGCTCATGATGTGCCCTCATCCGTACACAGTGTTTCCTTAATCCAGCCACAACACATCTGATCATCATCCTGCAACAATCAATCTGCTTTAACCTCAAATAACCCTACTTAATGATTTCAGACGAAAAGCACAGTTTTAGTTTAATGTGCTGAAATAAAATAGGGAATCTGCTGCCAAACAGACCAAAGCTGTGGATTGCTCTGCTGAGTCTGATTCATTCTGGGAGCAGTAAGGGGAGGAAATGTTTCAATTGGAAAAGCAGTAAAAGCAGTGAGCAGTAATCAACCTGCAGACGGCTTCCTCACTCATTTATCTGAATAACCTTCAAAGACAGATAGACAGACGTAAACATACACACACACACTAGTTTTATAATCGGTGGCACTGAGAGGTGCAGTCTGTTCGATGCAAAGTGACAGCGATGGCAATTGTTTATGGTATGTGTCACCATTAGTGCTCACACATGCACCCCTGCACTTCAACTCTCTCTCTCACACACACACACACACACACACACACACACACACACACACACACACACACACATCCACCCACACACGCTCACACACACAGCCACACAGAGGACAAGACTCAGCCCAAATTGGCATTTCTTTTCCCAAGGGTTCAGCAAAGGCAATAAACAGGCAAGTAATTGCGGCCGGATACATGCAGAGCTAATGATTGGCAACCAGCTCCTGAGCCTCTGCATCATTAATGAGTGTGTACATGGATGTTTGCATATATACTGCATCTGTGTAGGAGTCTAGGTGCTGTAACTGAGCAGATATTATCCAAAACTCTACAGACAAGTTGAGCATCATTTACTTCTGTAAAGGGTAATTGGGTTTATCTAAGGAGATGAAGCAATAAAATAAAGAATCATAGTGTTTGTAAAAAGCTGGAAATCATCAAATGTTGTTGCAACTAAGCAATCTGACATTTTATTTACCATTTTACTGGTTACCATTTACCATGTTGCCTACACGATCCAATTAACTTTTCAGATAAAGTAGAGACCATTTGTTAAAGCAATTTTTTTTATTTATTTATTTATTTATTTATCTCATGTATCTAAGGGTTAAGGTGAGGATGCAGGTTCATTATTAATTTCGGTCTAAAATTCTAGAATCTATCTATAAGATCACAATCTATGATTTATTGTGTGAAATCTAGGTACTATAGCTACTGTATACGCTTTTAAATCCATATTAAAATATACTTTCAATCAATTTGTGGCAAGTGAACACTAGCATGAAAGTCAGGTGACAAAATCATGGTGAACAGAAGGCAAGTGTCAAGCGATCAGACAAACAGAGCATTATACAGTATAACTAGACATGACCAAAACACAAAAATAGCAAAAAGTCTAAACTCAAACAGCACTCCACCAGAACGGCAAACTCTAACAAATAACATTTGATTGATGAGCTGATTAAGGAGACAGTGATTAGGGAAAAACAGAAAACAGGTGTATTAGAAATCAGATGTGTGTGATGTGGCGATGTGTGTGTTCACGTGTGTGTGTGTTCAGAAACTGGTGCACCAGGGACACATAAGCAGGTGTCATTTTAGGAAAAAATGCTTCCGTTCAACATCCCACTACAATACACACACAGACAGTGGTAACATCTCTATATCCCTGCATTTCAAGAGTACATCCAAACATACACACAACTTGTACTGGTTTTCTTAGTCTTTTACATGTTAGACATCTGACACAATGTGACAGTGAGTATCACTGTGCGAATACAGTAAGTGTGTTTCAAAGATTTTTATTTCCAGCTTGGGAATAATCACCTTCATCTTCGTAATCACCATCTCATTAATGTATTTATTCATGTTTGTGTCCTTTAAATGTTGGTGGCCTCGTGGTCTGACGTGACAAAGCGCGCAAGTTGCTTCTGATTAAGTTTAAACCTAGAGCAGAATGTCAATGCAGACCCTGTCCTAAAGCATCTAACGCTCATATATCACCTCTCTCTCTCTCTCTCTCTCTCTCTCTCCTCTCTCTCTCTCTCTCTCACACACACACACACACACACACACACACACACACACACACACACACACACACACACACACACAGATTTGTCTGCCAGACCACCTGATTGTAAAGCAATGATTAGTCGAGCACAGAGTGCAGCTGACCTATCTGTCACCAAGCTGACTCATCTGGTGCTGTGTACACACACACACACACACACACACACACACACACACACACAGAGAGAGAGAGAGAGAGAGAGAGAGAGAGAGAGAGAGAGAGAGAGAGAGAGAGAGACACTCAGCATTTATCTCTTTGACACTTTTTAAAAATTGATCCAAAAACTGGTTTGCATTTGCGATGGTGCATAGGGAATACTAATGGTTAATGCCCCCCCCCCCACAAAAAAAAAAAAACAAAGCGCACAAAGTGTTAAATCCTAACACCAGTTAATTTCCATTATATAAAAATATGCCCCCCAAACGGTGTATTATACAATCAGCGCCACAGTGAGCTGCCACTACAAGCCTTCAGCATGTAATCTACAATCTACACATCACCACAGCTGCCTTTATTTACACAGAAAGCACAATGTGTTCCTTTTGAGGCTAAAAAGTCATGTTTGACTTCTGAGGTTTTCTTCTTTAGGCTGCAAGGCTGCTGTAAATAACATCAAAGTATATATACAGTACTGTACACTTATTCGTCTTATTTATATTTATCTCTTATTACCATTTTTTTTCTCTCATGTGGTGCCATATAAGGAAATTAGTCACATATATCCAAACAGTAGTAGTCATCATAAAACCGTTTAGTGGTACGCCGGGTATCAGACTTGAGTAGGAGGTGTAGTCAAAAGATTGTAGATAAAATTGACTTGAATGATAACAAACTATTTAACTGTTAAATCCAAAGGATTTTTACTATGCATTCAGGACAATCAATTACATTTGGTTCAGGTGACTAGTATTCATTTTTTCTGAGTATTTGCAAGTAAAACTTTATTCTATAAGTTCATTCATTTAATACTTTTCGATACAGTTTATTCTGTGAACAGGGTTGTTTGAGCTGGAAGACTTAGGCTCAATGTGGGGTACACCCTGGACAGGGTGCTATGCTATCTATCTAACCCTTAACCCTGCAGGTGCACAGCCATAGTGCTAAAAGCACTGTATCACCTCATTCTATCATTTATTTGTTCAAAATAATATTATTGCTATATAGAACACACAAAATAAATTCTAAAGCAGAATGCAGGATGAGACATTAACAGAAAAGTGTAGGATTGGAAAGGAAGGACAGAAGTTAGTGGACTTTGCTCATTACGGTCCATGAAGTGCCACTATATGACTTACTGTTTTTGTTGTTAACGTTAACCATCAGAGTGAAGGAGAGAATGTCCAAGCCAGAGAGTGACAAAGAGAGGGAGTGTGTGCATGTGTGAGTAAGAACGCGTGAGACACTAAAATAAACCTGTTTACAACAGACAGAAAGAGAGGGAGAGAGAAAGAGATTTAGCTGTGTGAAATTGTTCATTTCGGTTAGTGATGTTTAAGACTAAAAACCTATATGAGAAGCCAAAAGGCATGAAGCATCACCTGATCCAGAAGCTGCTGTACTGCACAGGAGAAATGGAGCACTTCCACACGTACATGCAGGGTAAGCGTCCGCATTACAGCCCTACATCATGAAAATTCTACAACACACTCAAAATTTGTTTTTAGACATTTTTTATGTATTTAGTGAACCTGGTTGGTTAATGTTATACTTTCAACATTTCAGTGAGAAGTGTTAGGGATTATGTGTTATGGCAACAAAATGTAACTTTTTTTTTCCTTAGGAGGAAATAAATGTTTAATTTAAAGGATAATTGTCAGATTTTGCTTCTAGCAATAAAGAACTAAAAAGTAATGTCATAATGTCAGAAAGTTCTATATTGCAATGATACAGATTCCATGAATAAGTGTACAGTACTGTATATATACTTTATAATATAACCTTATAATACTTAAGGGTCATGGGTAGCTTAGTGGTTAAGGCATTGGACTATGGTACGGAAGGTCCCAGGTTCAAAATAATTCCATGATCACCAAGTTACCACTGTTGGGCCCTTGAGCAAGGCCCTCAACTGCTCAGATGTATAATGAGAAAATGTACGCAGCGCTGGATAAGGGTGCCCGCCAAATGCTTAAATGTTATACAATACAAGCTAGCTGGTCTGATTATTTGCCTCTTTGCTTTAGACTGACCAATAACCTAAGACTTTGAAGATTAAAATGTTTGTAAGTGCAATGTATAACCTCTTCTCTCTCAATTCATCTAAAGAGAGATTTATTGGCAGAACTGTGGAAGGGAATTTATTAGAAAAGCTGAATACATTCAATATAATGAAACATGAGCAATATAAAAAAATAAAGGTGAATTCAATAACAGCAACATAATGTCAGCTTCCATCCCACAAATATATTATTAATGTAAAGAAATTTGTGTTGAAAGCATTTGATATTGATTAATCAGTCTTCCACTGTCTCTCAAACTATTTCTCTATCTCACTCTTCCTTTGCCATTTCCTTAAATCAGATGAGCTTGTCATTTCCAACCCCAAAAGACAAGTTATGTTCCATATTCAAATCAAAAGATGCAATTGTATGTGAAGATATTACGATGGACAGTGTGTGACAGAGACATTGTCCAATAACAAAGAGGTTTGAGGATAGAGAAGTTCTTAACAAAACCTTTGTTTGATGGTTTGTCTTTTTCTACTATCTAAAAATTTTTTTAAGTGATAGGTACAGTAGATGGTAAAATTCATGTATAGATTTCCATTTTTCTCTATTAATAATAATATGGTCAAAGCTAACCTCTGCATTCCACTGCTTCTTTGTCCCTGTCTGTGTGTCAGATCAGCCTTTCCTTTTGCAGCTGATGGAGTGGTTATTGCGGGGTGTCTCTGGTGTGATCATGGTGAATAATCCTTTGAGTGGAGCTCTGATTCTCATTGCTCTGTCAATTTCCAGTCCATGGCAGGCCCTGCTGGGAAGCCTGGGACTCCTCTCCTCCACAGTCATGGCAATCTTCATTGGACAGGAACAGTGAGGGAAAACCACAGGTTCCACACACACACACACACACACACACACACACACACACACACACACACACACACACACACACACACACACACACACACACACACACACACAGACTCACACACACCACAGCTTAATGTAATTGTTGGGCATTTTCATGGTGTGGGCATGTGTGTGTGCTACAGTGCAGAGGTTTCCAGAGGTGAACATGGATATAATGGGATGCTGGTGGCCTTATTGATTGGTGTTTTCAGCAATGCAGGAGACTGGTACTGGTGGTTATTGCTGCCTGCATGTCTTGCTGGAGGCACAACGTAAGACACTAACGCATACTGTATGTAACACACAAACATAATCCTATGGATCTTTTGATAATCCTATGGATTTCTTTCTTTCTTGCATTCTCTCAGTACATTTGTACACAGTGGCCTAGCTGCTGTGCTGGACAGGTGGGATTTGCCTGTAAGCGTGTTCCCCTTCAACACTGTCCTGCTGTGGTATTTGGCTTGCACTGGTACTGGGCACCCCTACTACCCCAACCATCCAGTCCTGCCACAAGGGGCAACACTGAGCATCAACAGCACACACCTTGACATACCACAGGTTAGAAGGGATACTAGAGCTGTGCATGACCATTATGACTTACTATTTAGGGACAAGTGTAAAAAAAAAAAACAAGTGTAAAGTAATGAGCACTTTTAATTCAATTCAATTAAATTCCATTTTATTTATATAGCTTTACAGAATAAAAGAAATTATGGAAGTTTGTATTAAATGTAAATGTGTATAAATCAAAATGATAAGATAGTCCCTGATGAACAAGCCGAGGGTGACGGCGACAGTGGTGAGCTCCCTGAGATGGCAGTAGGAATAAACTTTGAGAGGAACCAACCTCAACAGGTAACCCATCCTCATTTGGATCAAAACGGATAGCAGGGATTGAACTGCAGTCATACTGTGTGTTAGGAAGCAAGAAGTTCAATATAATAATTGATGTCTTTAAGTTAAAATGGAGTCCAGTTCTTTGTTGGAGGGTCAGGTAGACTTGTAGTGAATTCCAGCCCTGAGTTATCGAGCGACTGCAGTCACAAGTCCTCAGAGAACAGCTGTCAGCATCAGCCAAGGCCAAGCCCGTACTTTTAGCTCTAACTTGCCCATGAAAAGTGTTTAGCAGATACAAAACTGAAACAACATGGCTATCAGTGATGACAGTAGTAAATTTGTCTGCAGTGCAGGTAGGGATAAGAAATTATAGAGATTATGGTTGTCCAATATAGCTTCTAGTCCAATATAGTCTTCCTAGCAGCTGTAGTTTTCTATGGTTAAAAATGTTTATGCTTAAATTTGCAAGAGATCCCTGTATGTCAAAATAAGATGGGTTTTGTGACTTTATTGAAAAAAAAGAATGCTGTTTGATATTTATATTGGCATGACATGACATCTAGAATTTTCTGCACTCAAAATATTAATTAATCTTAAGTAGCTACTTTATCCTGGTCAGGATTGTAATAAATCAGGGCTATGAACTAAAACTATAATATACACAATAATAATAATAATAATAATAATAATAATAATAATAATAATAGTAGTAGTAGTAGTAGTAGTAGTAGTAGTAGTAGTAATAGTAGTAGACTGACTGTAACATGAATATGTATTCATTCTGCTATCACCACACTGCCGGTGCCGTCGCTTAACTTTTCTACTTCTATCTGCGCTTTCTCTATTTAGAAGCACACAAGCCTCGGTGTGTATGGGTGTAAAAGAAAAAAAAGAGCCTATTTATAATTCATAATGTTCCAGTATTCTATCTCCTCGTTGGTCTGAATTTCAAAGAATCTATATCCACATTGCCTCCACACTAGCCTGTGCTGTGTCAGGTCGTCTCTGTGATTTGCTTTTAGCCTCCTCAATGAAGTTGCACCCCGTGGCGGTTCTTTCAGATCTCGTAAATATACAGTTTAACAGCATCCAGTGTATCCGGCACATCTCCATGGAGACACCTTGAGCTAAGATAGAGCGAGCGTTGGAAGGAGGGTGTGAAGAGAGGGAGAAAGAAAGAGTCATAACTTTTGTACGGCTATAGCTCTTTTACTGCCCTGTGCATGAATAGCCTATTGGGCAAATGGAAATTTCCACAGCTCTCCCACTCACTTCTGTAACTCTCACTGGCAGTGAAAGGCATTTTTCACTAGGTCCATTGTAAATCCAGCTATGGCCTTATATTATTTTTTATGAATACTTTATTAATCTGTTAGGACTTGCAAAAAATATTAAACCTTAGCACAAAGCTTTTTGGTTGTTTAAGTAGCACAGTGTAGGAAAATGAGATTAAACATATAAAT
>JAAGKR010009306.1:0-27176 GCA_011419295.1 Clarias macrocephalus | reverse complement strand
TACTAATCTCCACCCTGATCATCTGTCATCATCTGCACCTGTTTCTTTAACCGGTTGGATGGTTTATTTATGCTTGAATGATTCATAAGTCACCATGTGACTTACCAAACAAAAAAAAATTCTCTAGAACTGGTCAGATACAGGGACTGGACTAAAAATAAGAGGCCTGCAAGAATGTCTTCCAGAAAGTTTGGAGTAATATTCCTCAATACCTTATTAAAAATACAAGTTGATTTGTTACGTAGGTCTTCGCAACCCTTCATTTTATCCGGGCTTTGGACTGGCACTGCATCCAGTGACTGACGTACATTTGAAAAAACAAGAAGGTAGCAAAATATGATGAAACGAGGGGTGGCTCAAGACTTTTGCCCAGTAGATGGATGGATGGATGGATGGATGGATGGATGGATGGATGGATACTGTAGATGCATTCATTCGTTGCTGATCCCGAAGGAAATGGTTCTTTGTTCTTGCCCATCCATCTAAAGGTTCCGTGTTTTTGCATTTTAAAATGCTTTTATGCTCATCATGATTGTAAAGGGTAATTATTTGAATTTGACTCTGGTCTTCCTGTCCACCTCAGCCAGGCTGCCCGGTCTCATCTGACCTCTCTCTCATCACCAAGGCATTCCCCCTCCCATGAGCTACTTTAATAGGGATGTTTTGTTTGATTTTCTCTGACCATTTGGTCTAAATGCTTGTAATGTGGGGAAAATCTCAGGAAATATCAGTTTCTGCAATGCTCCAACCTCCAGTTCTGATTTTAAATTTTTAAAAGGACCAAACTGCCTAAGCACATCCTAGGACACATTATCTTTTTTTTTCATGCCATCTCTTGTCTCAGACCTTGTACACCGATTGAAGCCGATAGCCTGTCTGCTGTCATTATGTTTAATAAACTGGCACTTTATCCTGCATTTATCCTGATTCATTGCAGTGGAATCTTTGCTGAAAAAGTCAAAGCTCGTTTTAGAACAAATCAAATTTGTTCATTTTTATTTACTCGTATCCCCCCCCCCCCTTCCCTTCCCCCTACAAGTCGCCCTTTTGTCTTTTCATTGTTCTGCTGATTCAGACACATTATGTATGATATTGTGTGTGGGCTAGACAGGCTTGAGCAGTGCAGAAAAGAAGCAGGGTCACTTGCAGGAGCACTTTATTTAATGCTGTGCTGATGATCGTAATCAAGTTTCACTTCACAGTGGAAAAAAAAGCATCCACATTAACACAGCCAGAATGTGCGGACGTGATAACTGAACAGATGTATGTTTGATTTACGCTTGGCTGATTTTTCTTTTTTTTTTTTTTTGGTTTTTATTTTCCTCACCAAAAAATGTCTTATTTTAAAATAAAAATAAATAATATCTAAATATATGTAAATATATACAGTATACTATGTGTGTAAAATATATATAAATATTTTTCTTTTTATAAAAAAAAAAAATATATATATAATGACTTAAATAATTAAATAAATCTTATAAAAATATTTTTGATTTGTTGGCTTTTTACAGAGATTTCAGTTCAAAATATAGTTTGCTGCAAAATAATCTTGAATAAAAAAAATCTATAATAAAATCAATAATCAAATTTTAGTGCAGTCTTTTTGATTAATGATCTACCACCAGGTTTTAAAATGTTTTTTTTATATATATATATTTATATTTCCATAGAAGTTTTTCCTATTTTCTCAGAGGTAATGTGATTAGGCTTACATTGGAAAGCAGGAAGCAGCTAAAGTTTACAATGTTAATACTAAAATTAGCTACCTTTTTTTTTTCCCCCCAGCTTTTTCTAATTTCTTCCTTAATTTTAGTCTCGGTCAGTTCCTACCCGTCACTACGGCATTCTCACATCAAGGCTTCAACCACCAACCAGTTGAAACACAGCATATCGAGTGTTTCCTCCGAGACACGTGCCACCAGTCAACCTCATGTTTACACCGTATGGAGCACCTGCTTGATCATGAACCGTATCACGTTCTGAGGATAGCGCTATCTGCACCTTCTGCTTGCATGAGCTGACAGACGCCCATGATAAGCTAGTGTCGCCATGGTTGGCCACCCATCCCATCCCAAACAGAGCTCGGCCAATCAGCTCCCTCTAGTCTCCCCGGCTGCGGAAGACCACGGCGTCACCTGAGATTCAAACTCATGATCCTCCTGTGGGATTCCTTATTTTTAATTAAGGATGATTGTTAACCTGTCGGACAAAAAAAAAACACGTACAATCAACTGATGAATATAATAACCAAACGGACATTTCCCTCTGAGCTTACGTTTTATTTAAACCGGTGTAGTGACACAGACCAGTCTTTAGACTATGAGACTAGAGTATCTATAGACTATTTGTCTGCCTGCCACCATGTCAACGCCGACCTCTATATAATGTTCTGTTTTATTATTTAAAATGGGTAAAATTGTATTCAAATTTTGCACAGAGCATTGATTTGCTCAGGCCCTCGATCTCTCACCTAGTAGAACACAGACCTGTCTGTGAATAGCACCGCCTTTCTGTAGCCTGTGCACGTGAACATGGGACTGTTGAACAGTCGGTTTATCAAAAGTGTTTGAGTAACTGCAATCAGAGCTGTCCATGAAAATAAAAATGCCGGAATGGGATCGTAAGCAGGCCGAGTCGTTCCTCGGTTCACGAGGGGAATCGCAGAGATCCTGCTCTTCAGATAAGTTAATAGCAAAGGCTAGTAAGGAGAGCAACGTATGCTAACATTAGATAACTGCTGGGCTGGTGATACATATACATGCAAAACATGTCATTATTGGGTAATACATTTTAAATCACTTAACAGGGGAATTTGGGAACACCAATTAACCTAATTTGCATGTCTTTGGATTGTCGGAGGAAACCAGAGTACCCTGAGGAAACCCACCAAGCACACGGAGAACATTCAAACTCCCAAGAATTGAACCTTCGCCCATGTATCCAGATGGCACGGTGGCGTAGTGGATAGCCTTGTGGCCTCGCACCTCCAAAGACAGAATTATTATTAAAAAATTTTTTTTTAGTAGTGTAATTTACAAGACCCAATATAAACTGCAGTAGTTTCCCCATGAAAGTCAGACGACAAATGTTTAGTCATTGGAGACAGTCGGGTATCCCTGGCTCAACTTTCCAGAGGTTATATGGAAACATGTACATACTGTAATTACGTGAGCCACAACCTGCTCAACATCCAAAGGAAACAAGTAAACCATTAACTAGATGAAGTGAGCTCGTGTCGTAGCAAATTTGAAAGTAGGTAACGTTCAACAGTAGACTAAAAACCTCCAGGACAAAATACATACATTCATACATAGTCCACTGGGGCTCCTCCCATTTCATTTGTCTTACAGTTTTTATTACTTATTTATTAGTTACATTTAATATGATGATTTATTCACACCCAGATACCAGTGTTGTATACCAAGTCCGTTCTCCGCCGGGCACCCTGGTTGTATACCAGTCCAACCATATGCAGATTAGGCTCATTGGCAAATTGCCCGTAGTGTGTGAATAAGTGTGTGTGAATAAGTGTGTGTTTGTGTGTATGTGCTTTGCGATGGACTGGCATCCAAGAGCTCCAGGTGTCCTGTATACAGGATGAAGCGGTACAGGTGCGTGCGTGCCAAAATATAGTTTGCTGCATCTTCAGCAGGAAAAAAAATCTATAATAAAATCATTTTTTATTAATGATCTACCGCCAGGTTTAATTAATATATTTATATATATATTTTCATATTTACATAAAATTTGTTCATATTTTCTCAGAGGTAACGTAATTGGACCGTGGCTTACTGTGGAAAACAGGAAGCAGCTGAAGTTTGCTATGTTGATACTAAAATTTGCTACCTATTTCCACTATAGATTTTTCCCCTTTAATTCTAGTCTTAGCCGATTCCCATCCATCACTACGGCATTCTCACATCAGGGCTTCAACCACCCACCAGTTGAAACGCAGCTAATCGAGTGTTTCCTCTGATCATACAGTACATAGTCCATTGGGGCTCGTCCCGTTTAATTCGTCTGATACAATTTTTATTAATTTTATTTGTTAGTTACGTTAATATGATGATTTATTCACACCCAGACACCATTGTTGTATACCAAGCCTGTTTTTGTCCTAATGTCATAATCATATGCATTTATTCACTAGTTCACATAAAAGTAAAAAAAAAAAAAGTAATTACCTGAGAACTTTTCCACGAGATTACATTTTGACTTTTACTTTGACTGCAATACTTTTACTCAAGTCAATCAGTTTGTTTAATACTCTTTTCACTCCTGCTCATTTGACATTTGGATTAGGTCAGAGGTTTGAGATCTGGACTTGACTTCTGATGCAAATAGACCTCCTGACTTTCTATGTTTTTTTTTGTTTTTTTTTTCTTTCTTTCTTTCTTGCTTTGGTTTTGCATGGCATCAAACGAGACTTTCTTTCACGTACTTTTATTGCATTTATTACGAAAGCTTTTCCTTTGCTGGTTTCATCTAGTCTAAGTTGTATTCATGAGGAATATTCCTTTCCGACTTGCTACACGGAGTACGTGTTGTGGAGAGGCACTGTATACACTGAAGAATCTGGCCTGCTGCTTTACACTAAGAACCCCGGCGTGTATGCAAAAGATTTATTTAAATGTAGTGTGAGGTGTTTACATACATGCAAATCTGCGCTTTTGAATACAGAACCTAGGCCATTGATGTGCCATTGCGTTTTTTTTTTTTTTTTTTTTGCCAAACTTCATTTTCACTTTTTAAAAGCGAGACGACATGTTTAAACCTGTTTTTGTCATATAAAGCAGGCAGAGCTCGATCTGCAACTGCGCAGAGCTGCAACTGCATGCACTTCTTTATCAGATGGTACATTTGAAGCAGAGGATCAAAACTTGAAAGTTTTGGAAAAGGGAAAATATAATAAAGTCAAAGAATATGAATTAAATAAGAAGGATTACACAAACATATTGCGTCTCATCCAAGATGGCCGAGTTGAAACTCGAAATACTTCTGAGTCGTCTAAGAAGGCTCATGATTGCGGTTGTAACCGAGCAAAAGGGAAACTTCTCACCAGGGCTGATTCAAACTGTCTAAACCACCATAGTATCGCATCATGTCAAGTGAGACTCTAATCAGGCAGCTCTAGTTTGAATGTGACTCACTGATGTTTGAGGTTTGTTTGCTGGGAGGGAGCAGAAGAGAGGTCATAAAGTGTGTGCTTGCATTAGTGTGTGGGAGTGATGGCTAAATCATGACTTCCTCATTTTTTTGTCGATTTCAGTGTCTGACCATCTAAGATAAAATTTTGACTTTTATTTTGAAATTTAGACTTTTACTTTTATTGATTTTATGTTTGTCATGGAAGTGTGTAACTTTTATTTGTGAATCATCAGTAGTTTTATTATTATTATTATTATTATTATTATACACAGCTCAGCATAAATAAATTCTTTAATCATAAAATCAAATTTTTATATAAAAACAACTGGGAATCGAACCCCTTCTGCATGGCAGGCAAAACATCTACTGTACCACTGAGCCTCCTTCATGGGTCGCCAACCAGTATGGTGCTGATACTGCTAGTGTGACAAAACTCATCTAGATAACACTTATGTACTGTAAGGAGACTCCAGTGCCAGCACTTTAAAACCGTTAAATGTTCTTTAAACTGTGCCTGGGGTGCTTGTTCACTCTAGCAGAAAAGAATAGATTATTATGTATTAAAAATATATATATTCTGCATATTGTTGCCATGTCATATACAGAAGAAAACACTGCGCTTCAAGCTGAGTTAAGTTTTGGTCTTGCTTTCCTCGATTGGTCTTCATGAGTCAGTTTCATCATGGTGCTTGATGGGTGCTTGACAATACTGTTCTTGCAAGAACTGTTCGAGAACAGCTGAGCTTCATGCTTAATTACCTAATACTATACGCGTTATTTCACGGCTTTGAAAAAAACGGTATTGTTCTAGAATGTAGAAAATAAATTCAAACTTTTTTTTTTTTTTTTTTTTTTTTGCATCGTCCTAATGCACAGGTTCTCTTTTTTTTTTAACCTTTTAACCTTTTTTCGTCTTTATTTTACTTTCTAAATGGACTTAATTTAACTATGGCAACACAATGGGACTGTCACTGTCCGTAGTTATTGACCCAGCTGTACTGATATCATCACTGGGCATGAGGTCACCTACCACCTTCCTGAATTTCTGCCAGCCTTTTGTATTTACTCTAATCATTATGCAGTACAATGCCTGGTTTGTTTAGTGGCTCATGTTACGTACTGTACACGTTCCCGGCTACAGCTGACCCCGCCCGGAACAGAAAAAACGTGGTCTCTTCAACTACTTCTACACAACACCAATATCAGGTTGGCCTTTTTTGATTTCAGTCTATTCGCTTCACACCAAACTCCACTCACTTGGGCTCTGTATTATACATAGGCAAACTAGTTTCCCTAGTACATACAGTATGATGGAGAGAGAGAGAACTTTATTAATCCCAAGAGGAAATTGTAACTTCACCGCAGCCAGTTCACAGATTAGACAACAGATTATATGGCCAGTTTAATATTATTATAGCAATATAAACGTATGGAAGAATATTAAGGGCAGATAAAAATGACACTACAATGAGGTAAGGATAAAGTTATATATGGCCGGAATATAAGGTAGGAATCTAAAAATATATACTGTGTGTGTGTGTAGAATATGATCTACACACACACACACACACACATATGCGTAACTGTACATAATGTTTAACATGTTGAAATATTAATAAATAAGAGAATGACCCGATCATATCCGTGCAATGGAAACAGAATGTATATGAGCATATTTATAGTGATGTCACAGAAGGAGCTCCCTCTCCCGACACAGAGCAGCGTTACTGTAAAGTCTAATTGCAATTGACAGAAAAGACTTCCTGTATTGAGTGACACCAGTTGACTTTTTCGAACTGCTGCTTTTACAGTGTGGGAATAAAGCTCAGATGATGAACCATCGTAATTCATTAGAACATGTTGCAACCAAAAGCAATAATTGTGTGAACAGGATTTTGAACAAAAACAGTAGCCCGAATGCTTAAGCCATTACAGCCGTTTATTATCCACAGGTTATAATTTGTTTCTGTATTTAATCAGTTATTTTACTTCGCACATTTTTCTGCGATTGGCGGAACTAACTAACCGCGACCGACAGTTAGTGGAATTAACAGGGGTGGAAGTAGTATTAAGTATACCAGTACTACAGTATATAGCCTAAGGGTGAGTATAGTTAACACAGACGGATGCGCCTCTTGCGCGAGCTGGTGACGAAGTATTCCGTCAAGTTTCAAGGATCATGCGTTCCTCTCACCGGATGAATGTTCACAGGAACGACTGCACCCAGACACCTCGGGCAGGATCATCGTTCATGGAAATACGGCCTTCTTTAAAATATTTTCCCCATTCAAATGTTTTACTGCGGCTAAGAGTCTCATCCCCATTGCTTTGCTTGAAATCTTCTGTAAGTTGTCTGTCGCCTTCATTCGCAAGGAACTTGATCACAAATCCCAGTTTGACTTGAACACCCCTCATACTTGCGCTCTTGTACAGTATAACCACGTATTACTAATGCATAAGTATACATGCATAATTCTGTAAAAAAAGATTACACCCCTTCTATTAACACCTCCTCTTAACTGTACCATAATGCACAAAAAAGTTCTCCAGAGAGTAGTCATGTTTGTCATTTAGATCAACACTTTGCTGTTTCTATTTGGTTTTTACTTGCATGAGAGAGCCTGCAAGAACTTGCACAGTCATTTAGAGCTTGAGGCACTCCAAGCAAAAAAAACCTCCACTGCTATCTGACTAATGACACCCGAACATCTGGTCCTACTCTGGCTGCCCCAGAGACCCCCCCCCCCCCCCCCCCCCGGGTGTGGTTAGTTAGAGGTCTTAATCACAGAGTCGGATTACTCTGCTGTTCTTCTCTTTCAGACCGTATACATGTACATCTATACATAATAGCAGATTGCTATTGTGTTGACCTTGAGGTTAGAATTCCTTCCTGTTGAAGTATTATTCTGTTAAATCACTTAACAGGGCACAATGTGGCGCCTCACAGCCCAGGCTGACTCCAGCAAACTGGCCTCAACTGTCTAAAATCAAGCACACACCCACACACTCGACTGGTCACCGAGCTTACTCGCATCCCAGGTTGAACCGAGCATGCAACACCGTTGCCGTTTTCCGCATTCGATTACGACCAACCCGGATGATCCCACAGCCGTACTATCCGGCGGTTGTGAGTCAGATTGCCGACGCAAGTGTAAACACGAAGCCGTCCACTTTAACCCCTCCTCCAGCTTTCTTTTTTAGTACGCTCTTCAGATTTTTCCGGCTTTCTCTTTTGCCCACTCGCCCACACACACACACACACACACACACATACACTTCTGCCCTTTTGAGCTTCCCCTCCAGAGACACACTAACATTCATACGCACTTCCACCATCCTGTGTCGGCGTCTACCCCTCCCACCCCCCCAACACACACACACACACACACACACACACACACACACACACACACACCCCCTACACCTCTGCTCCCCGGAAACCTCTTTAGAAACCCGCCACCCTTGTGTACACACACATACTGTATATATCGATTGCACATCTGGCTTTCCAACTCCGTGAACACACACAGTCTGCTCCCTGATGGAGATGTCTGTAACCTCCGTAGTCTGTCTGCCAAGTCTGTAAACACTATTAATGCAAGCTTACAGTAGTTTAGATTAAGATATCAGAGGTAATAATGAGAACTGCCTACTCGTAGAGATAACGTAATATGTGAGCATCAAATAATCCATTCATTAACAAGATGCAGGAGAGATTATTTGCTTATTTTTGACATTTATCCTAATGAATTTATCCTAACAGGAATTGAGAGCGCAGTGAGCAGAGAGCAACCACGTGCGTTCCTCTGGTGGGCAAGACATGAATAAAATATGGACGTCTTCTACAGCACTGTTAATAAGCATGACCTATGGTAGTGGTCCTCTTCACAGTTCCTCAGTGGTGTATTTACTAATTTGGTCACGGAGCTGGAATTCCACCGTGTGTATCTAACAGCCCTCTGTTTTCCACTTCCGCTGAGTTAATGATGACAGATGGGTTTCCAAGTTCGCACTGTGTAACTTTGCCCAGAAACACAACAGACCAACATGTACAACTTTAAGGAAAAGTTTTTTTTTCATGCACATTTAATATTAGTCCCCCCACACCCGACTGATACCCCCCCCCCCCCCTTGTACATACCAGACAGCAAGAAAGGCAGGTGCAGACTTGAGTGGAATCTCGGTGCAGTCGGCCAAAAAAATTCAGCACGGTATAGAAGCCTACTTTCCTGTGGTGTGCTTTATTCCTGGCCTCGAGCCATAGCGCACAGGACACTTGTCACTGTTTGAGAGCAATTATACAAGTTAACAAAGGGCATTGTTCAAAGCTGACAATAATGCAAGATAAATGAAATTTCCATTACCTGACTCACAGTTAGAACAATATTGTAGCTAGGTTTACATGGAAAATATTGCTTTGATTTCATATGAAATCATGTTGTGGTTCGACATGAACGCTGATTTGATAAGATGTGTGTTTACATGCACACAGCATTTGATCAGAATATACAATATTTTTTTTTGGTTCCGCTTGCTCTGAAATGGTTAATGTACCTGGGAGAAGAACTTTTTTTTTTTCCTCGAATTTTGGTAGGTTTTTAATCTCTTTTTTTTTTTTAATTAATCTTGACTTCTGCTTTATGATTGGTTACAAGAATTCAGTATCATCTATGATTGGTTAGATTCTTTTATTACATTTAAAACAGCTAACCAGTCAGAGCCCCAGTGGAAAGATTCCTTCCTGGAAACTCGTGAAATTGCCTGCTGTTGCCCCCCACTCGAGGCAAATTTGCTCAGAAAAAATTAATTTTTTTCAACCAGAGAGGAACGATTAGATCACGTGTTTACATGGCTAATATTTACATGTTGAGAACAAATGATTGACCTTTTAAGCCAATGTTATTCCAATCAGGCTGGATCAGATTGGACTTTTAATCCAATTATTAATGGAATGTTGGCGTCCATGTGAATGAATTATTTTTTCTGCCAATGAAAAAATAAATAAAAATCATCCCCCCCCCCATTTTTCTTCCAAGACAAGTGTGAGATTCAGCATACTCAGAGTCTCTAATGACGCAATTAGATTGTATAATGGCCACTTGTTTGGCAAGTTAACATTTAATATCATTACACAATGACTTCAGGGGTTTGAATCTAACCATATCTATGTATACTGTGTGAATCACAATTTTTCCCCATAGGAAATAAGATCAGGATTATCTGATATCATGTTTTCAACCAGAACATTTATTGCGCTTGTAGGACAAAAAAAAAAAAAAAGAAAACTTAAATGTGCTGTCTACACAGAAATGTCGTCATCGTCCCCCAATTTTAGAACCTCAAAGTTAATAACTTAAATGGAGCGATATAATGTTGTTTAATAACTTAAATCGGACATAAATGGAATGTTGTTAATAATTAAAAATGACGAATAAATAGCATGTGCATCATTGCGCACTCCTCCAACTACAGTACTTCATCGTGGCATGCGTTAATTTGTATCACATGGAGATCACTGAACATTAGGAATTAACCATAACTAGCTCAGTGTAACTGTAACATATAATCGATGACAAATGGCAACTGCACTTATTCACTCTTGTAATCTCATTACTGTAACTCATTATAAACACAAAAATCAAACCCAATCGCGCTAGCAAAGTTAAAAAGGATATACAATCATGGTCTTCACTATACTGTAGGAGCGGACAGGGCTCACGATATGATTGCTGCTGCAAGGAGTCTACCATGTGAAGGATTTTAATATAACATTTATTAAATGTTAATGTTTGATATAATAAAGCTGCAAAATCTGTTTCCTCCAACCAGTTGTCATGCATTTCCTTATTCCAACATTGAACGTTTATAATACAAGTAAATCAGAGTATTTTCAAATTGAGATTAATCACAAGTCAAATAAAAAAGAAAATAATAATAATTTTCAATCATTTGACAGCACTTATAATGTATGCTTTGAAGCATGAAATGCTAAAACATTGTCCATTAGTACCGTTTTCTCTGTCTCTCTCACATACACACCCATAAGCCAACACTCGAGAGCTCACTCGTCTCACAGCTGGACTTTGTCAACATGCCAGGGTACACACACACACACACACACACACACACACACACACACACACACACACACACACACACACACACCCCAGACCCGGATACACACGGACGTCTATACACAGAGAAAGCTAGGGGGATAAAAAGGGGAATATTGGAATCCGCAGTGGAATAAGCCTACGTCGTTGCTATAGCGACTGTCAGATAGTCCTTTGAGCCATGACATCATCCCAGGTTTTTACGAGCAAACGCACTCAAATCTATCTGTATGACTTTTATTACTACATTATGATTTTCTCTGCATGCATTTGAATGCTTGATTAATCACGTCTGCATAAAACTCAAATGACTAGGAATGGAAAAGAAAAAATAAATTATTTAATATGTAGGTTTTCTGTGACTTATACATAGCATTAAAAAGCCAATGTGACAAAAAGGTAATAAAATGTTTTTTATTAGTTCTTCAACTTGGTTTGTATTCGTATATTTACTTTTACACAAGTAAAAGTTTCCTAGAAGTCTTGTAAAAAATCTGCCATCTTGCTAACATCATCCTGAGCTCTAGACTCATAACACCTGACCCCTAAACCCTAAGGGAGTACATATGCCACTTTGATGTACGTTTGTTCAATATTTAAACCTTTAAATGTCCCATATTTTACTACTGCTTAAACAGTTTAACATGCATCTCACAGTCCTCCCAAAGTGCGTCTTCTCCAGCAGAATTACCTCTCAGATACTGCATTCTTTCTTCTAAATGATTCTGTTTCATTCATCCAAACATGGACTCTCAGTATCTGCGTAAATGAGCAATAACTGATCCGCACCTCACTATAGAACAGAAGACCTGAGTAACATGATGAGGGAAGGGGTTCTTCTTGCATGAGGTCATAATCGACGAAAAAATCTAATCAGCTTGTTTAATCCCTGAGTAGTGGATGGATGGGTGATGGATGGATGATTAGTACTTTATTAATTCGAAAACTGAAATTGTATAATTGTATAATGCAACCATGGAAAGGCGTTAACCGTCTGAATATCTCAATGACTGCAAAGTGAATTTTGACCAATAGTTTCCATTTAAATGTAAAGTATGTTATAGATGATGTGCATTTTTAGCCTTCCTTTCTTCCAAATGGTGCACACTTGTCTTTACTTGTTAAGCAGCTAACAGTAGAAAATGGAATTGTTTTCCTTTAAATATAAAAGTAAAAATGTTAATAAAATATAAACACTGAAACAAATCCAGACAGGTCCCAGAGAAATACAAGCCCAAGCCTAGTGTTTTTCATGCCAAAGGAAAATGATGACAATATGCTAAATTGTAATGTCGGGTTTTAATCTTTTGCTGGATCGATATCGCTAGATAGATCAGTCCCAATCACAAGTTTGGACACACCTTCCAACCCCACGGTCTTTTCTGATTTTTCTTTCTTTCTTAAGACATCCCAAATATGCAGCACTCTCCTTTGAACAGTTGATATTGAGATGTTTCTGCTACTTATGCTCTGTAAATTCTTCATAACTGCTCTAATCTGAGGTGCTGTTTGTTAATTAGTGATGTTTGAGGCTGGTAACTCTAAATGAACTTGTCTGCAGCAGAGGTGAGTTTTGGACTTGCTTTCCTGGGATGGTCTTCATGAGAGCCAATTTCGTTATGGTGCTTGATGGGTTTTGCAATTCACTTGACAATACTGTTCTTGCAAGAACTATTCCAGACCAGCTGACCTTCATGTCTTCAAATGACAATTGACTGTTGCCGTTGTTACTTAATTATCCAATACCGTACATGTTATTTTACAGTAAAAAATAAATAAATAAATAAAAAATCCAGTATGTTTCATTAATGTAGAAAATCCTTGTGTCCAAACTTTTGACTAATACTATACCTGTTGTGTTTGTTTTTGTGATTCGTGTTGTTTATCTAATATATGGTCATCTATCGAGATAAGATTATTCAAAAATGTGTAACTGTATTTATGCCGTGCATTTGCATATACTTTATAATGATTCATGAAATCTTAATCTTATTCGGGATGAAAACCTGCACAAATCAATGAACTAATCTATGTCCTGGCAAATTAAAGTATTGCTGTTTCATGACTGGAACTCCAATTAACTAGAATGAAGATGTGTATGTTTGTGTGTGCGCATATACTGTTATCCATATCTATATATACACACACACACACACATCTTCATCTTTGCGGGATGAATCATTTAGATGAGAGTGCGGGTTGTGCTAGTGTTGTATAAGAGCTTTTGTGCTTCACTATTCTGTATTTTGCTCAGTTTAGTCACTGTTTCCACATATCTTGTTATTTCTGGAAAAGACTTGGGAAAGAGCAACCAACACCACAGCTCTGACGAAGATGATGTGCACTACTGGGAATTACACTACGACCAAAACAATGCAGACAATTGTCCACTACACTCGAAGTTTTTTTCCACAAAGTTGGAAGCACACACTCATCAAGAATGTCTTTGTACGCTATAGAATTACACTAGAACCAAAGAGCCTGAACATGTTTCACTTTGATGGAGCTTCAGTGCGTGAACTTGAACTAGAACAGAGGCTGTGATTGCTGGTCTGACAATCACTGGTACAATGACATCTATACAGGAGGGACACCTGAACCAGGCTTCAGATATACATGATAAATAATTGTGATGCAGTTAAACCTCTGCTTTATGTTTTAGTCACTGACAAAATCGCATATTGTAAAAAAGGGGGGGGGGGGTGATTTGACATCATAGGTCTTGATGGATACAATGAAAAGCATTCATTCGTGCACAAATGTAGATCTGTTCCTGTTGTGTCGGAACTTTTTAAAATGAAAGTTAATGAAGTCATGAAGCATAAACGCAACATGGAAAGAAATAGCGGGATACTTGCTGCTTCCTCTTTCTTTACTACATAAACCACATGTAGAATTTGCATTCATGCTGTCCTCACGGTTTTCCTAGCCGTGAATATCCCCTTCTCTTTTCCTTCTCCTTTTTTTTTTTTTGCATGACTTCACACTACTCTGCATGATGATGTAAGCAGAAGGTAGCAGTGGTTAATCACAACTCTATCATTAGAGGATATTCATCATATAGAACCTCGTATGGTGGGACATGTAGTCATGGATATCGATATGGCTCCTCGGTATGAACATGTTTTAAGGAAATTGTTTAAAAAAATTTTTTTCAGTTAAAGTTTTCAATCCGTTTTGGTGTGTGTAACCTGCGTCATCGGGCGTCTCAAACGAATTTGTTTACTGGTGGGGGAAAAACAATGCCGTGTGTGAGTTTAGAACTCATTTGCATAGGCTTGGTGCTATCAGATGAGGATTTGCATCCTGAGATGTGGAGGAGGAAGCCAAAATTAGAGCAGTTAAAAATATATACTTTTTTTTTTGTTTTTTTTGCAGGATTCATAAACAGGAGTCTGTAGAATTGTAGCACCGTGTAGAGTCTGTGAATGATGATCAACCAGGAGTGAGAGAGAGAGAGGCTGGAACCAGAGAGACGTGGATTGATGCTGCACTTTAAAAAGTACATGAAATACAGAGCAAACTCTGACAGGATTAGGGATGACTGAGATAGAAGGATAAATCATAAAAAAAGCAGATCTGAATCAAAGTGTTTATCCAGGAAATACTAAGCATCTCTCATGCTGTTCAGACAGCAAGACAATAATAGACCCGTGTTATATATATATTTTTTAAAGCAAGGGTTTAGGAATGTGTGTAGGGGTGAAATACTGTATATGTGTGTCCTTGTACATCATGCTGTTTAACAGGTCTTGTGTTTGATCACAGCTGCAATGAATCGATCTAGTTTTTCACAGTTGTCTTTCATTCCTTTTGGTCCACCGCTGACTGCGCAACTGCCTGTGGGTGGGGGGGGGGGGTGGGGGGGGGGTGTGTGTGTGTGTGTGTGTGTGTGTGTGCTAACAGTAGGAGGTCTTTTCCTATTTATTTTCATGCTGAGTGTTTTGTACACTTTTTTTTCTTCTTCTCCATGTCATACTTGCTCGGGCATCCAGATTCATTTCCATAGAGACACACACATCTCAAATATTTCTGTCTCATATTTCAATGAATCAGAGCTCGTATCGGTTTACGGTTCATTATCCATTAGCAAAGCGAACGCTCCAGTATACATTTATCCAGTAAACATTTTTTTTTGTTTGTTTGTTTTTATATGGGCTACTCATATCAAGTTATGGTTATGAGGTTATGAAATGAGCACAAGGGGAATATTAGAGGAGATCACCCAGGGCAGTCCAGACTATAAGGAAGTAATTTCATGGCATTCACTTTTTGGACATTGTGAGTTAGCAGCAATATTTACTAAGTGTTTTATTCTATAATATTTCATGTTAAATACAAGTTTTTTTCCATGGAAAAATCCACCGTGCCGGGACAGGGGGGGGCTCGGTAATTAAAGTGTTGGACTGCGGACTGGTTTGAGCCCTGATGCCCCTGGGTTGCCACTGTTGAACCCTTGAGCAAGATCCTTCACCCCTAAGCGTGTAGATACAATCTGCCTCAAGCTAGCAACCTGACCCTCTAAATAACCGTCTCGGAAGCAGCAGATATATTCATTGCCAGGTGGCACGTATCTGGAACCAGCCATCTTCCATCTTTCATGCCACACTCCAGTCCAGTAGGTGGCAGTAATTCACCAACCAGTCCTAAACTCAAAAGTGAAGGAAGAAATGACACTGAATAGGAAACCTATGATTAAATTAAATAGCCGACAGTTACTTTGTAATATGTGTCAGTAATAGTGCGTTATAACCTTATTTAAGCTCCAGTGAACTGCCGAAATTCCATGCTTGCATATTAATATAATAAGGCTAACCTAATATAATGCGAAAATGTTTTCTAGCTAGCTCTAGAGTATAATCCTAGGAGCAACCTTGCAGTTCTAAAACATGACTCCAACACAGATTGCCGAAAGATGCAGTTCCTTGAATGACCACTAAGCTCCAAAACAGACTCCGTTCTTCACAACAGAAATAAAACTGTTTACAGCCTGGTACAAAAAAATGGATTTAAGTTCCATAGCTAGGTTCCCCATTCATGACAATTCATTTTTCTGTAACCCATCAGTTACATTTCTATTAAGTTATAAATTTGTGCATAACTCGGGGCGTAGTTGATTTACAGTAAGTGCTAAGCACGCTGCTAGGCACCTCTTTAGCTTAGCAGCAAACTGGAATCGTTGTAGTTTAACTTACCACAGGAAATGTAGGAATTGACACCAGACGATGTGTAGGCTATGGATAAAGGAGTGTAATCAAACGCAAAGCATTTTAGCTCTGTTAAAGCGAAGCTTTCTAACTTGTGGTAACTGAGGTAAGTTCCAAACAATAACATCGGGCCAGGGCTAGTTTAGTGTTTACATGGCACATCATGTTTGCACCCTTGTAATTGTCAAATGTTTTAGCCATGAGATGTTGTGTGTTTCCTTTGTATCCATGTTAGTTATTTTTTTAAGTCTGATTCTGGTCTTTTATATTTTCTCTTGATTTCTGCAGTTTTTTCTTAGATCCATCGGTCTTTCCAAATACCTTAATGCTGTGCTAATTAATTAAAAGGGGAAGAAAATAGTCCCTCAGCAGTGTTGTAGTCCAGCAGGGATTCAGAGGAATGCACTATAGTTACAGTCACTAGGTACGCGACTCCACCCTGAAGCACATTACATTTAAATATAGCTATGTAACAAACGTTTGCGTTTTGCTTTTCCTTATTTTGTTTCTCAGGCAACTATCAATAAATCACCATCACCCAGACATAAAATCTACTTTTCCCAGACGAGTGGATTTGTCCATCTCTGGATAGCTTTTCTCTTGGAATATTGATGGCTGCACTCTGACAAACTCTAGAGAGAGTGATTTTATTTTAGCAAGATAAGAATAATAAAAAAAAACATATAGAGGTGTCTGGTTTTTGGTCACGGTTATGATTGTAGCTCACAGCTTAAGAGTCCAGGGGAAATATCTGCAGAAACATGAGGATTCATATTTTATAACATTGATGTACCGTATCAGTCAACAGTTCGGACACATGTTTGTACAACTTTTATACATTCAACAACAATACTAGATTTCTTCTAAACTATGACGCAACACATATGGCATTACGTAATTAAGGAACAACAGTCAGTTGTTATTTGAAGACATGAAGGTCAGCTGTTCTGGAATAGTTCTTGCAAGAACAGTATTGTCAAGTGTATTTGCAAAACCCATCAGGCACCATGACAACCGGCTCAGCATGAAGACCATCCCAGGAAAGCAAGACCAAAACTTACCTCTGCTGCAGAAAAGTTAATTTAGAGTTACCAGCCTCCGATTAGAGCCGTTATGAAGGGATTCCAGAGCATAAGTAGCAGATACATCTCAATATCAATTGTTCAAAGGAGATTGTTGCATATTTTGGATGCCTTCAGCATTGTTTTACAATGTAGAAAGAAAGAAAAAAAAAATCAGGAAAGACGATTGAATTAGAAGGTATGTCCTTAAACCTGACTAGTAATGTATGATGTCATACTGTAGATAAACACTGCGTAAAAATGCCCTGTTTTTTTTAAATGGAAGAAATAGATGAGTTTTACAGACATTAAGAGGCTCGTAAACGGAGAACTTCCAGTACATGAGTATATTATTATATCACAATGTGGTAATGCTTGGCATGAGCTCATAATATACAGCACCCTAATTAGGAAAAAATTTTATATATACAAGAGGGTTTTTTCATATTCTCACAAGCCTTAGGCAATTATAGGAATAAATGTTGAAGTATGCATCTTAATGTTTCCTATACACTTTTATTTTTCATGTCTAAATAAATGCGCTCTCTCTCTCTCTCTCCCTCACACACACACACACACACACACACACACACACACACACACACACACACACACACACACACACACACACATGCTTGACTTCTGAATGGAGTTATTTTTAGCTCTTAACATGTCTAAAGATGCCAAGTGCATTCTTTCTTCTTGCAGCTCTTTTCAGCGTATAATGCCTACCCCTGCCTATCGTGTGTGTGTGTGTGTGTGTGTGTGTGTGTGTGTGTGTGTGTGTTCCTTTTTTTTTTCTCCCCCAGATTATTTTTCTGCCTGGCTAATCTGCTTAGCATATGCGTGTGTGTGTGTGTCATGGGATTTATATAGATGGTTGTTTTGAAGTGTGCGACCTCTTTGTCCACTGATGTCATGATTATCACAGCCCTATTTTTCTCCGCCACCTTTCATGTGAGCATTTGTGTTCTGCGTCATGTTTTTTGTAAAGAACACACATCTGAGAGAAGATGCTGGTGTGTGTTTCCTCTTAAACTTGTCTCCCGTTAGATTCACTATCCATTACCTGAACGCAGTTCTGAAACACACACTGGTTCACTGACGCCATAGAGTCCGGGTCCTTCTTCTTTCACAAAAGGCTTCTTTTGCATACTTACACTTTGTATCGCAATATTTGAATAAATGAATTATTTTGAATTTTTTAACTTAAAAGAATTCTTACGAGAAATATGAAAATAAAAACGCTGTGTTAGAGAGTGACATTTAAAGCGCCACGCCATTTAAGATGAATCACACGTTGTGTGTATGTGTGTCTTACAATTATCACACCAATTTGTGAGATGACTCAGAAGCTCTCCCTGGGAATGCTTCTGGGACCAAACATGTCAGACCAGTGTGTACCTGACTCTGTCTCAGTAGCCCCATTCACACAGATGGCGGCGGAAATGTTGCACTGTTGTCATGCTGTGGCGTTCTGTGTAAAAAGAACGACGGCGGTGGGATTGTTGGTGCGCCTTTAATCCAGGAGCAGAGGTAGTGACATTGGTGAGACGGGATTTGTGTGAAAAAGAAAACCACTATTGCGCAATAGGGGTCTGACATATTGTGATGTGTGCGACGCTTTATTGAGAGGTTTAAACAACAACTAGCATCTAACCCAACGATATCTTGTATCGAGCAGATTAGATGTACCCACTTCACTTAATTACTGCTAAAGCTGTAGTAAAAAATAGATTAAGAAAGATCCGCCGAGATTGCGACTGATCACCAGGCCTTTATTTGTGGAATACATTAAAATATTTAGGTGTTATGTGACGGCGCTGAACACATCCCAGCAGTAAGATGTAAAAAGAGCCTTTTCCCGACAAATCCTGCAGTATGATTCGTTACAAGAATTTGGCTTCATCTACTGGTATGTTTCTGATTGGTCAGACAGCAACAGCATGAAGGCAGGACTTGGTTAAGCACAGAGTCAGTCAGAATCGGGGAGACGCGAGTTCAGATTAGTGTGCAGCGTTTGGTGATGAATGTTTATGTGCATGGATAGCACGTCAACACTCCAGTGAAAGCAAATGGAACGCCTAATCCTTGAAAATCAATGGATAACTTGTTGCCAACTTGCAGAAGAGGTGCATCAGTACACCCCCTGCACATTACAGGAACTCGCTGGGAGGTATTTAATGTTAAACTGAACTGATAACACAGATTTATATTTCAGAACCTGCTTTAATTCTACTATCGTAATTTTCACGAAGGATGGTCGGCTTCCAGTTCCAGTCTCCACCCAAAAAACCTGAGCTGCTACCAAAACCTCAACTCACAAGTGCACTTTGTGTACTAGTGATCAACCCCTAGGGGAAAAGCATGTACTCAAATGTGCTTTATAATCTATATATAATGTATGTACTGGATATATAATGGATTTATGTAATCATACCCATTAGAATGAAATCTCAAAACTATAATAATAACAAATACTTTTTTTTTTCCTGATCCTCACAAGAACATGCCAGTTTTTCAAGTCTTGAGCTGAACCTCATTTCTGCATATAAAATGAAATGACATGCACTCACCTAAGGGATTATTAGGAACACCTGTTAAATTTTTCATTAATGCAATTTTCTAATCAACCACATGGCATCACATGGCAGTTGCTTCAATGCATTTAGGGGTGTGGTCCTGGTCAAGACAAGAGGTATGCAGCAAAGCATTTGTGAAGCCACAACACGCACAACCTTGAGGCGGATGGGCTACAACAGCAGGAGACCCCACCGGGTACCACTCATCTCCACTACAAGTAGGAAAAAGAGGCTACAATTTGCACAAGCTCACCAAAATTGGACAGTTGAAGACTGGAAAAATATTGCCTGGTCTGATGAGGCTCGATTTCTGTTGAGACATTCAAATGGTAGAGTCAGAATTTGACGTAAACAGAATGAGAACATGGATCCATTGTTACCACTGTGCAGGCTGGTGGTGGTGGTGTAATGGTGTGGGGGGTCTTTTCTTGGTGCCAACTAGGCATCGTTTAAATGCCACGGCCTACCTGAGCATTGTTTCTGACCATGTCCATCCCTTTATGACCACCATGTATCCATCCTCTGATGGCTACTTCCAGCAGGATAATGCACCATGTCGCAAAGCTTGAATCATTTCAAACTGGTTTCTTGGACATGACAATGAGTTCACTGTACTAAAATGGCCCCCACAGTCACCAGATCTCAACCCAATAGAGCATTTTTGGGATGTGGTGGAACGGGATCTTTGTGCCCTGGATGTGCATCCCACAAATCTCCACCAACTGCAAGATGCTCTCCTATCAATATGGGCGAAAGGGGGTCAAACACCGTATTAGTATGGTGTTCCTAATAATCCTTTAGGTGAGTGTAGATCAAATTAAAGAAATTTGACTTTTATTTAATGTGAATTTATGACAGGCTGCAAAATGCCCTAAGAAAAAAGTGATTTTGTAACAACCTCAGCAGTAACCTCATTTCCCCTCTTGTCTGTTCCATCCACTCAGCTTTCAGCATCACCAGTATACTAATCACCGTCCTGATCATCTGTCATCATCTGCACCTGTTTCTCACTGGTTCATGCCTCAAGTTAGATGTTTGATTGAATAATTAATAGATAACTGTGTGGATCAACACATGAAAAACATTCTACTGTAACTGGTCAGGTACAAGGACTGGACTGAAAATAGGAGGCAAAAAAGTATATTTTACATAAAATATATATATATATTTTTTGAATTGTTTCAAGGTGTCAAATGTGCTATATAAATAAGGACCGTTTATATACAGTGCTGTAGGTACCGATTATTATAGCAAGGAATTCAGTAATTAAAACTGAATTCGAAGTCTGGTTGTCTGTGTCAGAGCGGAACACGTCTCACTTTTGACTGCTTGTCTCTTAACAAATGGATGAACCGCATGAATAGTCATACAGCTGTTGCTGTGTGTACACACACACACACACACACACACACACACACACACACACACACACACACACACACACCATGCCTGAATGAGTTTGGAGAAAGAAGAGTGGCACATTGCCATGGAAACATTAGTCTATTTATAGTTCCTGCCAGAGTACAGTAATGATTGACATCATTACCATATTCATGAACGCACTCCACCTTTTTAGTTCTTTGGATCATCTGTGTCTGCTGTTTTAATTCTGTTCTTCCTGTAGTTAAGACGGCCTACATGAGGACTTTAGTTCCCCTTCATCTTCTTTTCTTCCCTCCAGGCCAAGGGAGACAATCTTCATGGGAATCGGCACATTTATAGACCTTAAACTAGATAATCTTTAATATGATTTTTAATGAGCAAGACTGAGATTTTTCTTTCTTTTTCTTTCCTTCAGTTTTTTTTCCCCCTCTGCTTGAGTTTGAGATAATAATTAGGTTTAGGGCAGAGAAAAATGACGGTGTGTGAGGCAATATGTGTTGTAGTCCTGTTTTGTAATAGAATTATATTTAGACTACCCCTCATCATAATTAGTAATGTTATGTATTTTCTTTTTTCCTTGTGGAAATCCCTTCTTTTATTATTATTTTTTTTTATCACACAGCCAGTGATGAGTTTAAGGATGTCTAGCATTTTGGAATGCCTTTAAATAAAAATTGTGTTTGTAAAATTTGTGGGAAATATAAAAATTTACCCAGATTAAGAATCACAATTGAATGTTAAAGTACTGTATTTAGAATAAATAAAAACAAAACAAAAATGAACAACAACTAATTGCATTGCATATGTTTCGAGGGATAAAATATTCTAATAAGTACATAGATGATTGAATAATTTGTCCATACTGTCCATACATGTTGTCCATTCCTGTCTCTGTTTGCATGGAGTTTGCATGTTCTCCCCGTGCTTGATGGGTTTCCTTTGGGTACTCCGGTTTCCTCCCACAGTCTGAAGAAATGTAGGTTAGGTTATTTGGCGTTCCCAAATTGGCTGTGGTGTGTGAATGAGTGTGAGTGTGTGCCCTGTGATGGATTGGCACCCTGTTCAGGTTGTACCCCGCCTTGTGCCCCAAGTCTCCTGGGATAGGCTCCAGACCCCCCGTGACCCTGAATACAGGATTAAGCGGTATAATTTAATAATGAGGGAGTGAGTGAAATGATTGAAATTCATCCATACTTATTAAGAAGAAAAAAAAAAGCTGAAAAAAGAATTCTTGCCCATTGTAGGAAGGCAGTCATAAAACGGCTTGGTGGAGATTTCATTAAAACCGTAGACATTTTATTGAGATGACTAACAAAGAGCGTGATTTAAAAAAAATGCTTTATTTTATTTTATTTTTATTTTTATTTTTTTTAAAGCCCAAGCAGTTTCTCAGCATTTGGAAAGTGACCCCAGTTTTGAAGAAAATCGTTGTTTGCAATTTCAGTATTTATTGTCACCATGAAGATCTTAGTTTTATGAGAGCAAAACAATGGAGCCTGGCTGAAATTAGAAAAAATGCCTGTTGATGATAAACTACAGCCGTTCCTGGCCAATAAACGTGTACAGCCCGGTGTCAGAAAGCTGTGTTTTAGTCATAGCTCATGGTTCCTCCAGCAGGATAACGAGTTAAACACAATTCTATAAAGCAACCCAGAATGAGAGAAAGAAAACATGAATTGTCCTGAAGTCTGCTCTGAGTTCTGACCCGAGTCCATCTGAGCATCTGTGGAAAGAGCTGAAATTTATAGAAAATTGGAGTTCGCTCAAGAAGAGTGGGCTAAATCTTACTTCGAGCTGTAGAAAGCACTTGAGTGCGGTTATTGCCTCCGAAGTCTGTGATTATAGTAGGGTTATATAGCAAAGCCAGTATTTTTCTCCACACCAGATTCGTTTGTTTAGTTATGTCAGACATCGAAGGCAGTAGTTCTCAGAGAGAGAGAGAGAGAGAGAGAGAGAGAGAGAGGGAGAAATGCCACTGCCTGGCTGATAAAAGTAGTTTGGAGTGCAAAGGGTCACGAGACCCACAGTTTAGTTTGTGTTATGGTTTTTTAATCATGGTGCATTCTGGTGCCATCTCTCCCCAGGGATAGACATGCCCATGCACCCAGACATCCACATCAGGTAAAAGATTCATCAGATCAGGCCACCTTTTTCCTTTGTGCTGTGGTCCAGTTCTTCTGCATACTGTATGAAGATGTATATAATACTGACAACATTACCAATTAGATGGTGCTTAAATAGTGTGCCCAGTGTGCCCAATGTATGAGCTTTTGGTGGTGGACACGGGTCAGCATGGGCACCCTGACCGGTCAACCCCATATGCAATAAACTGCAGTGCTCTGTGTGTTCTGACCTCTTTCTATCAGAACCAGCTTTGACTTTTTTCAGCAATTTGGGCTACAACAGCTCTTCTTCTGGAACTACACTTCGCTCCCCATGTGCATCAATGAGCAAGCCGTTCCATTGCCCCGTCTCCGGTTCTCCGATTTTTCCCTTCCTTGGACCACTTTTTAGTACGTCATGACCACTCCAGACTGGGTACATCCAAAAGAGCTGCAGTTTTGTCGTTGCTCTAACCCAGTTGTCTAGCCATCATAATTTGGCATTTGTCAAAGTCACTTAAATCCCTACGCTTGCCCAATTTTCTGCTTCCAACACATTGATTTGTTTACTCGCTGCCTAATATATCTCATCCACTTCCTGGTGGAAATCTAACAAGCTTATCAATTGTTATTCACTTCACCTGTCAGCAGTCATAATGTTACAGCTGACTGCCACTGTCAGGAAGTATTTCCCTACTGCACATACAAACTGCTGGATGGTGGCTTATTGGTGAGTTTGCAGTAATGCTCAGTAATAATAATAAAGTATGATAAGTCCTGATAGACCCTATACTAGAGAGATGGGGTAAGAAGGGAAGTGCATGAAGTAATGCACCCATCATGCATAGTGCCCAGTATACAAGCCTCTGGAGTCAGTGTTATGATCAGGGGTTGCTTCAGTTTAAAAGGTCTTAATCCCAGCAATATTACTGTATCTGGCAATAAATTAAAGTCATCTGACGGCCTGAATGTAATCAATGACCTGTCAATGAACTTTTTCCCTCCCAGATGGCATATCCATATTCCAGGACTCAAAGAATGAAATAGTGATTCTGACAACGTAAGGAGTTATTTTCATACATGAATTTAATACTGACCTTAATTCCATTAACAGCTTTTGGGATGTGCTGGTTAGGACATTAAGGAGGGGTTTGAATCCCTAGTCATCAATGCAAGATCTCTGCATAAAATGGACACAACTCTGGGTGGAAATGAGTGTTGTGGCTATTGAATGAATTGTTGAAACTATGCTCTTTGGAGTTAATAAAATATACTGTAGATGTCTACAACAAATTAACACGAATTAAACAAATTTATAAGCATATATGAATACGGCAGTTTTTAGTATAGTGACATGGATGAAGACCTACATACTGCTGTATGTTTTGTTAAGTGAAACATTTGTCACTATAATGTCTTTTGTTTTAGACACGAAATTCTGATTTCTACCAGAGTCGCGACATGGGCGGTTGTGTGCTGTTTGTGTGGGTGTTACTCTTCAGTTTAGAATAGAATCGTTAGACTGTTTGTATGGTAGGTGTACGAACACTGTGTTGCTCATTGACGAGGCTTGCGTGACATGATTGAAAATAGTCGCTCCATTTCCCGCATTCTCCCTCTCTCTGTCTCTCTGTTGGGATATTTGTGAACTGGGTCATTTTTTTATATTTTTTTATAAGTGGAAGATCTAGATCTCAATGATTCTCATGGATTCAGTAACAACTATAGAGAAGAATAACGTGGCAACACTTCAATCAGGAGATAATTAGTTGATAAAAGTTGCTCTCAAAGGTGTCAAGACTTTTGTGTGTGTGTGAGAAAGGATGTACTCGAAGCAGAACATACTGTATGAAGTATATAATACTTTACCAACAACATTACCAATTAGAGGGTGCCTAAATAGTGCACTAGATAGTGAACAGTGTAAACTATGCATACACAGCAGCTCTAGGGTTAAGTGCCAAGGTAAGAGCTGCAGTATGGTATGCAGTCAGGGTGAGGGATCTGAACATGGACCAGCATGTGTAGTCCGGCTTTGTCATAGACTATCCATCATCCCACATGTGGACCAATCAGATGACTCTGGTCAGCTACTGCATATTAAAGTGGTTCAAAGAGGATTAGGACTGTTGACTGGGATGTAACTGGGTTGTTTTAAATCACCTTTGAGTTTATTAGTCAGGATTAATGTTGAGGATGGAAAAGGGAGTGCAATGCCTCCTGGAGCAAATCTGATTGGCTAAGGAAGTGTGATGGTAAAAACTTTTTTTTTTTTTTGCGAAATGTTATTATAATCTGGATTACGGGACTGCCGAGTTAATTATTCCCATCTGTAGCCTTTCTCCCTCTCTCTCTTTCTCTCATGTCAACGAGAGTAGACAGAAGGCCTTGAAATGGAAACGGAAATGGTCTCCAACTTCCTATTCCCAAAGCGCATATCTATACAACTAGGACAGACTTCTCAGGTCTTTTCTCTTCTTTCAAAACGGTCAAAGCTCCCACATGTATTTATGAGGAGAACTACAGGGTGGGCCATTTATATGGATACACCTTAATAAAATGGGAATGGTTGGTGATATTAATGTCCTGTTTGTGGCACATTAGTATATGTGAGGGGGCAAACTTTTCAAGATGGGTGGTGACCATGGTGGCCATTTTGAAGTCGGCCATCTTGGATGCAACTTTAGTTTTTTCAATAGGAAGAGGGTCATGTGATACATCAAACTTATTGGGAATTTCACAAGAAAAACAATGGTGTGGTTGGTTTTAACGTAACTTTATTCTTTCATGAGTTATATACAAGTTTCTGACCACTTATAAAATGTGTTCAATGTTCTGCCCATTGTGATGGATTGTCAATGCAACCCTCTTCTCCTTGCTGGAAAAACTCAGGGAACGTGCCAGCTTCAGTGCATAAAGAGGGAAACACATCATCATGTAGCAATTTCAAATATCCAGGGGCCTTGAGGTTTCCATTGATGAAGAATGGCCCCCTATCTTTGTACCCCATATACCACACCATACCATCACTTTTTTTGTTCCAACAGTCTTGGAGGGATCTATCCAATGTGGGTTGGTGTCAGACCAGTTGAATGGCCCCCAAGGTCTCCTGATCTGACCCCCTTAGACTTTTATCTTTGGGATCATCTTAAGTCAATTATCTATGGTGTGAAGATACGAGATGTGCAGCACCTGAAACTACGGATACTGGAAGCCTGTGCTGGCATTTCTCCTGCGGTGTTGCTATCAGTGTGTGAAGAGTGGGAGAAGAGGGTTGCATTGACAATCCATCATAATGGGCAGCACATTGAACACATTTTATAAGTGGTCAGAAACTTGTAAATAACTCATGAAAGAATAAAGTTACGTTAAAACCAACCACATCATTGTTTTTCTTGTGAAATTCCCAACAAGTTTGATGTGTCACATGACCCTCTTCCTATTGAAAAAACAAAAGTTGGATCCAAGATGGCCGACTTCCAAATGGCCACCATGGTCACCACCCATCTTGAAAAGTTTGCCCCCTCACATATACTAATGTGCCACAAACAGGACGTTAATATCACCAACCGTTCCC
>JAAGKR010009305.1:5000-27187 GCA_011419295.1 Clarias macrocephalus | reverse complement strand
TGACACTAACCCACATTGGATAGATCCCTCCAAGACTGTTGGAACAAAGAAAGTGATGGTACGGTGTGGTATATGGGGTACAAAGATAGTGGGGCCATTCTTCATCAATGGAAACCTCAAGGCCACTGGATATTTGAAATGGCTACATGATGATGTGTTTCCCTCTTTATGCACTGAAGCTGGCACGTTCACAGAGTTTTTCCAGCAAGATGGTGCACCACCACATTATGGGTGTCAGGTCCGAGCATTCCTAGATGAACAGTTTCCTGAAAAGTGGATTGGTCGTCGTGGGCCAGTTGAATGGCCCCCAAGGTCTCCCGATCTGACCCCCTTAGACTTTTATCTTTGGGGTCATCTGAAGGCAATTGTCTATGGTGTGAAGATATGATATGTGCAGCACCTGAAACTACGGATACTGGAAGCCTGTGCTGGCATTTCTCCTGCGGTGTTGCTATCAGTGTGTGAAGAGTGGGAAAAGAGGGTTGCATTAACAATCCATCACAATGGGCAGCACATTGAACACATTTTATAAGTGGTCAGAAACTTGTAAATAACTCATGAAAGAATAAAGTTAAAACCAAGCACACCATTGTTTTTCTTGTAAAATTCCCAATAAGTTTGATGTGTCACATGACCCTCTTCCTATTGAAAAAAACAAAAGTTGGATCCAAGATGGCCGACTTCAAAATGGCCACCATGGTCACCACTCACTCACTCACATCATCTATAACGCTTAATCCTGTATTCAGGGTCACGGGGGGCCTGGAGCCTATCCCAGGAGACTTAGGGCACATGGCAGGGTACACGCTGGACAGGGTGCCAATCCATCGCAGGGCACAGACACACACACATACACTCACTACGGGCAATTTTGGGAAAGCCAATTAGCCTAACCTACATGTCTGTGGACTGTGGGAGGAAACCCACCAAGCACGGGGAGAACATGCAAACTCCATGCACACAGAGACGGGAAACGAGCCTGGCCGGGGATCGAACCCGGACCCTGGCGGTGCAAGGCGACAGTGCTAACCACTACACCAACCATGGTCACCACCCATCTTAAAAAAGTTTGCCCCCCTCACATATACTAATATGCCACAAACAGGACGTTAATATCACCAACCATTCCCATTTTATTAAGGTGTATCCATATAAATGGCCACCCTGTAGTGTTTTTCCCTACATTATACTCTAATACGAGGCTGTGAGACTAAATGGACTTTAGTTTAAGACCCTAGCTTGTTTACTTCAGCGTTGATTAAGACAATGCTAGTTAATATGTTTTCGTGCATGATGATGAGTCTTATTATTTTGATTTAAAACAATATATATATGTATACAGACTAGCGCTGGGTTCTGTAGTTTAATAAAAAAGTTCTCACAGATTTTCAGATCTTAAACTGATGATGGACTGTCATTTCTCTTTACCTAATTACATCACTCCACGTGTGCTATTAGAAACTTCCACTATCTTCCACTATGTAGAAAATGTAAAAGAATAAATATAAAACATTCAAACAGAAGGTGTGTCCAGCCTTTTGACTGGTATTGACTGTAAAATGTTTTTATAACGAAGTTATTGAAGTTCTGGAAGGAGCTTTACACCAGTCCCTGATCACACACACACACACACACACACACACACACACACACACACACACACACACACTCTCTCACAGATGAAACGGCTCAGACAGGTTGTGTGAGTAACGCAGTGTATTTACAGTTCAGTATCAGAGAAGGCAATGGGGTGAAAGGTCACACACAGGTCAGGGGTCGTGTCCGCTGTAGAACTTGGACAGGAAGTCAGTGGGACGCGGTGTCTCTGTCTCATGGAAGTTCCGCTGTAGTTCCAGTCAGGATTCATGCAAGTAATGAAATATCTCACTAAACAGATTTTTTTTTCCTTACAGTATTATCAAACGGCAGTACCATGACCATGACTTAGTTGTTAGCGCTGTCGTCTTGAACACCAGGGTCTGAGTCGATCCCCAGCTCAGGGTCTGTGTGTGGAGTTTGTAGGTTCTCCTTGTGCTTAGTGGGTTTCCTCCAGGTATTCCCCCCCCCCCTCCCCTCGGGTTCCCATGTTGCCTGTAGTGAGTGTGTGCCCTGCAATGGATTGTCACCCTGTCCAGTGTGTACCCTGTTTTGTGCTTTAAGTATCCTGGGATAGGCTCCAGGCCCCCCCGCGACCCTGAATACAGTATAAAGTGGCAAAGACGATGTTTAAGTAAGTGAGTATTATCCAATAAAATACACCGTCTTTACAATTTATTTGTCTTGTACTGTATTACAAGTTAAATGTTTCATAATCTTTCACAATGTTTATAACGTCCCAGAACACCGGCATATGTGACACATCAAAAAATTATATGCGATAACATGTAAAACCCAAATATTTAACTTTCAGAATTGCCGTTGATATTCATAAACTATCATCAGGACCACATGCCTGGAGTTTATACAGCACACGCTCCAGGGGACTGGACTCCTCCTGCTACAGTCAAGGATAAACCTGGAGTTTTACTTTATGTCTTTAACGGCTAATATAAATTCTCTTCTTTTTTTCCCTCCTAAACTCTACACTTCAGTAACACACACAATCCATTCCCCTGTTCTCTAAAGGGTTTGATTACTTCCCATGTAATCCTAAGATGAGTAATAACATCCTCTTCCCTCTAAATCTTTTCTTTGTATCATTTATATATCATGTGTTCTTCCTCCAGATGACTCCTTATTATAGTTTTGCCCTCATCTTTACATAACAGCACCTGAATATCATCTGTTTGGGATGTAAGGAATCGTTTGACCGGTACACACACCCTCATCTCTCTCTCTCTACACCATGATGGACAGAAGGTGATATTAAGCACACAGACAGCACTGTTATGTAACCTGTTTACTGTAGTACGTGATCACAGTACAGTGACTTAGCAGTCAGCTCTCTCACCTCACCTCTGCAGGGGTGGGGATTATATCTTGTCCTATGTTTGTTTGTATAAGGTTTACATGTTCTCCTCATCACTGGGTAGGTTTGAGTCCTCAGCAATCTAACTGCCTCTTACTCTAACAGTGACTGTTGCAGTTACGTCAAACCAACCATCATTGAGGGATGATGAACTGAATGGAGGAACAAATAATATATGACATTGTCTTGTCTACATTATGTCCAGGATAGTTTCCTTCATCCTCTTTCATACTGCAGGATGAGAACTCCAGCACCCGTGTGTCCACTCCCAGGGTCTTACAGACCGTCAATGAGTAAAACCCTCGTGTACACACCGCTGTGTTGACAAGATAGTTCTGTACAGTGTATCATGGAGGCCCATGTTTGGATTTCTCTTTCAGTTCCTGTTGTATAACTAATGAGTGGACGGAATCATAAACAAGCCGGGAGAGAGAGCTGAGGATGGGACTGATGGATAGTAATAATAAACATGTTTGTCGTGCTCCAGTACTCCTGCCGTGTGTGGTCTTCATGGATCAGACTTGTTTGTCCAGAATGTCCCACAGATGCTTAAACAAGAACATTCCAGAACAAGACCAGGTATCTTCTGTTGGTTTCGTGATGTTCAGCCATACATAAAACTCATTAATGTTATCTGCTCTCTATCTGTGTTCCTCAGGCGGTGAGCTGTTAGATCAAGTATGGCCTTCTGGTTAAGTCATTTACCCAAACCTCTTAAGTGTCATTTGGAACAGATTCCCAAATAAATGAAGCTTGCACAGAGCAGCACACAGATACAGAGTGTGTGTTGGTTAGCAGTGCTCTCAGATCTACACCTCCGGTTACTGAGAGAACATACTGTACATGGAAGTGATGAGCGGTGAACCTCGACCAGCTCCTCTCCTGCTAAATACTTTATCTTCATGCTTGACTGAGAGTAAAGTTCTGCAGTGGTGTAGGAGTTCCTGTTGCAGTCTCTGGTGTGTGACGTCCCTGGTTCGAGGCTGTGTGTTTCAGTGTTTACAAAGGTGAAAGTTCTTTAACACAAAGTGCAGCGTGAGATTCTGTAGCTAATGTGGATGAGCATCACCTCTGGGTGAAGAAGTTGCTGGTTTGAACCCCAGCCAGGACTCCATCATAGGATAAACCTTGAGTTAATCCTCTTCACCAAACACTATGAGTTGTTTTTTATTAAGACAAAAGTCCAGTAAGCAGCAACACCGCCTAGTGGTTAGCGTCATGGCTTCTGGTTTGTGATTTCGCTGGTGTTTTTACTTTAAGCAATAAAAGATAAAACTCCAATAAGCACCAACTCCACCCAGTCCTTCAGAGGTGTAGCAGTTAGTGTCTCAGCCTGTGGTGTGTGATGTCACTCGTTCAAGTCAATGTGTTTCACTTGGCTATAGCTCGAGGTTATGTATATGAAGATGGAATTCTCTATAGAAGTGTTCATTTATGTGATCCTGTAGCTCATGTGGATAAGTGTCACCTCTGGGTTGTGAAGTCGCTGGTTCAAGTCCCATTCAGACTTCATATGTAGACATTTCAGGAAAAACTGGCAGGACAAGTGTTGTGGAAGGTGCATGAAGGCTGGAGGGTGTTCCAGGCAGCTCCACAACCCCCAAGGTTTAGCGCAATATGAGAACAAAGCTTCTGGAGGTTCTGGAGCTTAAAGATCAAGTTTTTATATAATGCAAAAACTATCAGTTCCACTGGAATTCTCCTCAGCTGTTCACACCACCTTCTCCACCCAACACACCTCAGCACAGTGAGCACAGGGATACGGTGGCTTCAAACCAGCAACCCTTTTGCTCAAATGCTCATTTGGCAGATGCCCTCATCCAGACTTTTATCTCATTATAATTCTAAGGGTTAAGGACCAGTGGCAACTTGGTGGTGCTGTTTTTTTTTTTTTTTTAACCTAAGACCTAATCCTGCCTGTAATCAAGTCACCAAATCAACGTTCAACCAAAGTTCAGCTCTCTTAGCGCCTTTGTCCTTTAAAATGAAACAAAATACCTTACGACCAAAAAGCCAAAACTAAACCCAGATTTCAGCATTCAGTTCTCCAGAAGTTTGCACTATAGGTGCTTCTGTGGTACCGGTCCAGAGGGGCTATGAACCCTACATTTGTCCATTTCCTCCTGGATCAATCACCCTCAGCAGATAACTGTTTACCTGAGCACTAATATATCCCACTCCTTTGACAGGTGCTACAATAATGAGAATGTGATTCACGTCAATGGTCAGTGTGTGTGTGTGTGTGATGGTTGGTCTGCGATTTGGGAGACACACCCCAGCTGTTTATCTCACACCGTCAATGACGACAACACGAGGTAAAACATTATGACCATTTTATTGATACTGACTAAGAAACAATTTTTACAGATGCGACTTTAAATTAAAAAAAAGACATTTTGAATAAAGTTCCCGTTTTAGCTTACAAAAGAAGATAAAGTAACTTTGGCTCATTGAAGCAATGTTTTGGTGTGTTATATCTGTGGCACTGCAGCGCTATCCCTCCCTCTCTCCAGGTGAACACTGTCTTTGCATCAGGTGTGTGTGTGTGTGTGTGTGTGTGTGTTTGTGTGTGTGTGTGTAGAACACTGATCCCTCTCAAACTAACATTACACGCCTCTAATACACCCTATAAACACTGCCCCCTCCCCCAGAGCCTTGTCCCAGTACTGCTCCTAACTCTCACACATCCTCTGAGACACTGTGCTGTGTTACTTTATCAGCCTTACCCAGAATGCACCGCTACATGGTGCTATAAACGACAACCGTTTCCTTTACAAAGTAGCAAATGAGGAAGTTATAACTGTAAACGGGAGCAATAAAACTCGTACACCTCATCCTGTAACACGTCACCGGACTGAGAGTTAGCACAACACTAATAAAATGTTCTAGAGCTAGAGTGTGGTAGAGCCTGAAACCCTCTCAACTGAAGACCTGAAGAGGTGTAGGCCTCACAAAGTCTTTGTCATTAAAGTCTTAGGCTTCAATCACAATTAACAAATTGAATATTAACAAGTCTTTCAGTTGCTGTGCTCAATCAACCAGGTGTTTGTAAACTTTGGAAAACTTACACAGACTTATGAAGACCTGAATCCTGTCACTATAGAACCCTTATCTTAGAACCTCTCCAACCTGAGCTTCCTGGAACTCTCCCAGCATTTCTCGAGACCGAGGACATCTACCAGAGCTTTGCAGTCCACAGCATTACCTGATTAAAACCATTTCTTTCAGACTTTTCTCCAGTCTAAGCGTGTTAAACCACTCCACCTGCAAATCTGACTCCTGGAATGTTCAGGAACTCTTCAGTCTCCATACTTCCTGGTTTAACACTTACACAGAATCCCTCAGGTCTAAATGTTTACCAGTCAAGAACTCCTTCTAGAACCTTTAACCACTCGAGCAGACTACACCCCTCCTAGTCACGACTCCGGGTCATAAACTTCTGGAATCTTCTAGCCGAAGGACTGGAGAGCCCTGCCTTGATGAGCACAGTCCATAACCGTTACAGAAACATCTAGAACCGTTCCATCTTTATCCTTGCATGTTTCAAATTCTAGAACTCTCATTAAGAACTTCTTGGGTTCGGAAGGGTACGTGCAGAGTGCCGTGTGTGTTTTCGTACACACTCCTGAGTCATGTAGGATCCCAGGACAGGGGTGTGTTAGAGAGAGCGTGTGTGTGTGTTGGAATGTAGAGCCGCTTGAGTTTTGTTAAAGACGTTACTCCATCCCACACGTCTCTGTGTGTGTGTGTGTGTGTGTGTGTGTGTGTGTGTGTGTGTGTGTGTGTGTGTGTGTGTGTGTGTGTGTGTGTGTGTGTGTCAGAGAGAAAATACTCCACATTAGTCCTGTTTTCAGATTCATGATTGCAAGATGAAAAGTGTGTGTGTCTATTACCCCCCCCCCCCCCCCCACACACACACGTTAAAAAAGTGCAGACACAGATTTAAGCCATCCAGTGTATCATAACCAGTCAGCTGACCCAGACCTCTGCTCCTGATTGGCTGACGCAGTTGAAATAAAAGGCACATGACCCGGTTCGCTCTCCCCTTCCAGCTGAAACACACATTTACGTAAAGGTTTTACATAAGAACAGTAACAGATGCTTATCAGAGGTACACTGTGTGTGTGTGTTCAGTACCTCTGTGTGAGTGTGTGTGGGTGAGTGAGTGTTAGATGCTGTTGTGCAGTCCCCGCTCCTCCTGCAGCGCGGCGATGGCGAGTCTAAGATGTTCCTGAAGTGTCTGAATCTCTCGCTCGCTCCTCTCCTTCATCACCTTCAGCTCCTCACACACCTGCTCATACTGCTCACACACACTCTGCTTCTCCTACACACACACAGACAAAGTGCGCAGTAATGACACATGAAAGGTTTGAGTTAACTAACGCACTCACACACACTCGCACAGCGTACCGTGTTGAGAAACTGCACTTCATTCCTTAAGCACATGATCTCTTTATGCAAGTACTCCACCTCATTCTGCTTCACTCTCAGCAGCACCTGAAACACACACACAGTAAAATATAGGCCCAGTGATCAAAGCCCAGATAAATAAAACACCATTAATCTATAGCCCCAGTGTGAGTAAGTTCAGGTAATCAGGTGGACATGACGAGCACAACCTGCAGACCAGTGGAGCAGAACAGGAAGTGTGTGTGTGTGTGTGTGTGTGTGTGTGTGTGTGTGTGTGTGTGTGTGTGTGTGAGTGAGAGAGAGAGAGGGTGATCTGACTTTGAGAAAGCAGATATACAGGGAAAAGTAGCAGGAACAAAGATTGTGCCCTGAGGAACACCGTGAGTAACAGGGACAGGAGACGTTAACAGGACTTCAGGGTGGTAGTGTAGATGACAGGGCACTAGCTCGGGTTCGGGGCATTAGTGTTTGCCTCTAGTTATAAAGCTGTGTGTGTTATGAAGTTAATATAATAGTCGACCCCTCTACAGATTCCTGAGGACTCTGACCTCCAGTTCACACACTGATCGTCCCTTGTTGCCGTCGGTGATGATCTCCTCTGACCTCTGACCTGTGACACACGAGCGTATGCGCCGGATCTCTTCCGTCAATCGAGACTGAAGATCCTGTGAATAAGGGTGGGGTTAGTGATCACGCCCACAAATGAATCCCTGCCCTAAACCCTCCCCCCTCTCTGCCTGCTACCTGGTTTTGTCTGCGCAGCTGCTCCATCTCTCTCTCCTTCACACTGATCTGTCGTTCTTTCTCTCCGTTATTCTGCTGCTCTCTGTTCAGTTCCAGACATTTCTGAGAGTAACGGTCTGATAAACTGTCCAGCTCTCTCCTCAGAGACAGGAGCTCCTGCCTACACACACACACACACACACACACACACACACACACACACACACACACACACACACACACATTTATACTGGAAAGTGCCTGCTGATATACAAACCCCACTGTGTGTGTGTGTGTGTGTGTGTTTGTGTGTGTGTGTGTGTGTGTATATAACTCACTGTTGTTGCTCTTGGGCAGTGTGTGTTCCTGCTGTTTGTGTTGAAAGGTATTTATTTTTCTGCACTTCTCTCTCCAGTTCTTCTTTATGAGCTTTCCTCAGAGCCTCCATCGCTGAAACACCCACATGCACACACACAATTACTTCAACAGAACGTGGGGCAAAACCACAAAGAGACTGTTACTAGTCGTGAGTGTGTATGTGTGAGTGGGAGTGTTGTCACCGCGGGCTGTGGCCTGCGTCTCCTCGTGCAGCAGTCTTTCCTTGTCTCTCTCCATCTCCGCGGTCTGACGCTGGTGTTTCCTCTGCAGCTCCTCCAGCGCCTGTCTGTGAGCGCGCTCCATCTGCTCCAAACCCACACTCCTACACACACACACCCCACCCTGACACACACACCCCTGCACACACACATCCCCTGCACTCCGCACACACTCCGCCTGCTGCATCAGAGGTGACACCTGAGAAGAGAGAGAGAGCGAGAGAGAGGGGTAAAGCCCACTGAAGGAGTGAACAGAGAGGAGTCATCTTACTCTTCTCCACTCAAAAAGGTTCTGATACCGGTTCTGGTTCTGCCTTTAATGGTTCCTTTGATATAACCTTCATCTAACCCTGCTCCCCACCCTGGTTCCAGATCCTGTCTCTGTTCCCATTATGGTTCCTGCCCTGGTTCCTGTTACAGTTCCTGCTATAGCTGCCATGGTTGCCTTAACAGTTCCAGTTCCAGCCATGGTTCCTCTAACAGTTCCCGCCCTAGTTCACGTTACGGTTCCTGTACTGGTTCCTGTTATGGTGCAGGTTTTGTGTTTGTGAAACCAGACCCAGACCTGACCCCAGTGCAGTGGATAAAACGCTTATCAAAACAGGAATGAGTAATATAAACACACACACACACACACACACACACACACACACACACACACACACACACACACAACATCAGATACAAAATGTAAACTAGTTTAGTTTAGTGATTAACCATAGTAACACACACAGCAACACTCTGCAAGCAGCTATAACACATGCATGTCCACACACACACACACACACACACACACACACACACACACACACACACACACACACACACACACAATCACGGCACCAGATGAATGATTTAATTTGCAAATGAAGATTGTTTGCAAATTGGAGGATCATCTGCACGCAGTACCTCCCTCTGCAGCGACCCCAGCGCGGACAGAGACACCACGGGTTTGAGTGGCAGACGCTCAAACTCCTCCCACTTCCTCTCGATCTCCTCCTCCAGACGCTTCTGCTCGGGCGTTTTCCCCGGCCACCTGCGCGACGTCGCCGCCTCCCGCTGTGCGCTCCGGCCGACCTTGTCCTCCTGACCCTGGCCGTGCTCGCGCACCTGACCCTCCCCCGCCTCTCTCCGATCGGCCGGGCCGGGTGTGGGCGTGGTCACAGGAGAGAGCTCGACGTAATCGAATTTGCGGTGCATGGGGCTGGGGCCAGAGGAGGTTTCTGACTGGCGGCGAGACGGCTGGTGACGAGACTCCTGTCTATCAGTGGTGCTGTCTGGGAGTCTGCAGGAGGCACACACATACAGAGAGTAAGTGTGTGTGTGTGTGTGCGCATGTGGAAAAGTGTGCGCGAGTGTGAACGAGTGTGCAAGAGTGTGTGTGTGAGAGTTAGTCACTGTGTAAGGTCCGGTGTGCTGCTTGGTCTGATGTTTTTCCTCAAAACTTCAATCCAGTTCCTCCGGATTCCCGCGGTCATTGCAGAGAGAGTGAATACACCACCCGCCGTCTGAGACACAGACAGACAGACAGACGGACAGACGGACAGACGGGGGGGGGGAGTTGCAGAGACATATGAATATACTAAACAATGTAACCTAAATATAAATAAATAATAATTCTGAAATAATAACTGTATGAGTGAATGAGAGGACTGAGTGAGTGTGGGTTCAGTCACCTGTATCTGAAAGCCGTAATTTTTCTCCACATCAAACTCAGAGACTTTCAAACAGGAGCGGAGGTCAATCTCTCCATCCAACTCATCTTTCTGAGAGACACAGAGAGGGAGACAGAGAGAGAGACATAAGTATTCTCCATCAGACTGTTCATTCTAAAAAATATTACAATAACTAATAATAACAGACACTATACACACACACACACACACACCGTACCTCCTCAGCTCCTGAGTCTCTGTAATATTTCAGTCCAGCATCTGTCAGAACGAACCAGTGTTTTTTCCACTGTACACACACACACACACACACACAGGTCACCATTTCTGAAACAGCAATGACTGAAATTGTGTTCATTTTTGTGACACACACTACTAAACCCTGGCTGTGATGCGTGTGCGTGTGTGTGTGAGTGAGAGAAAGTGTTGTCTTGTGAGCACGAGCAATCATTTCGCACATTGACTGGACACACCAGAGTGTGTGTGCTGTAATTAAAATTGTGTTTATTTTTGCCATACAGTGTATATAAAACACACACACACACATACCTCTCCATTTTCATCCAGTTTGGACATCCATCCTTTCTTAAAGTTCAGCAGATCAGGCTGAGAGAGAGAGGGAGGGGGGTTAGTACTTATTATCGCACATTCTGTGTGTGTGTGTGTGTGTGTGTGTGTGTGTGTGTGTGTGTGTGTGTGTGTGTGTGTGTGTGTGTGTAAACATGTTTCAAAAGTGTTAAAACTAACAGGAAACCCCAAAGATGAAAAACAGCACACACACACACACACACACACACACACACACACACACACACACACACACACACAATACACTTAAGGCTTAAGATTAGGCAACTCTGAGCAACTGTCTGTCTGTCTCACGCACACAGTGAGATGGAATTCTCAGTGTCTCTGAGATCAACACCCTGACCCAGCAGGTCACATGACCAGTTCTCTCACACACTGCTGAACTCCACCTCATATCAGGATGTTTAGTCAGGTTGTGTGCGAGACCACAGACTCTGAGCTAACCTACAGGAGTGTGTATGTATAATGACCGACAGGGGAGTGTGTGATAATGAAGTGTTTAATTAGTCACAGAGCTCGTTATTAACCTCAGAGAGAGAGAGAGAGAGAGAGAGAGAGAGAGAGAGAGAGAGAGAGAGAGAGAGAACACCCATGATGATAATAAAGTCACTACATGGTGTAGTGTCTAATGAACCTTCTAGTACTGCAGCTCAACCACCGCAGCATGTGGGCTACCACCAAACACACTCACACACACTGTCACACACAGACTAACCGCTCCTGCTCTCACACCGAGGGATCAGTCCTCTCAAGCCATTTCAGATGTGTGATACGGAACAACGCTGTCCTTAGCATTCACATACAGCTCACTCACACGCTAACGATCCTCACAGCTCACACACATACACCCGATACAATATTATAACGATACCTCAGTGCTGATTCCATTAAAAACTATCATAATTTTATAAATATCCCTATTCAATATTAAATTCTCCCCTGGTTTAGTTAGTTTTAAACCGTAGAAAAGTTTAAAGAGTAATTAAATACATCTTGTTCCTTATAACATTAGTTTTCCCTTAAAAAAAGTTTCCAAGTGTAGCGTTTAAACACCACAGATACAAGAGTTCAGATACAAGAGTTTCAAATTTAACTTCAAATTAAATTAAACACAAAGCTACATTGTTACATTATTGTGATGTTTGATGATATAATGCTATAATAATGTGTTTCTGCGCTTGGTACAGAGTGGTTTATATCCGAGTCTGATCAGCTGATCACCGGTCACGACCACTCACACTGAACACAAGACAATTCAGATCACTGACCGATCGACCGCTTCATCTCTATTATAAATGTATAAATAGATGTACATTAAAATAATAAGATATCACAGTTCATAACAATCAAATTTCCCCTCCATCTTTAAGTGTGTGTGTGTGTGTGTGTGTGTGTGTGTGTGTGTGTGTGTGTGTGTGTGTGTGTGTATTGAGTGGGTTTGTGACTAATTCACTCACAGAGTCTGGAGAAAAAAAGGCAGATCTTATGCTCGGAGAATTTTGAAAATGTAACACCATAAAATACGCCACATCATCAATATATACATCAATTAGACACTTGTGCACTCAGCACAGAATTGAACATATCCTACGCTGAGTGTCTGATCACCGGTCATGTCCAATCAACTACTGCATCTCTATTATTAATAAAAAATATATACAGTGGAACCTTGTATTACGAGCATAATTCATTCTCGAAGGGGCTTGTATTCCAAAACACTCGTAAACCAAATAGAATTTTCCCATAAGAAATAATGAAAACTTAAATTATTCGTTCTACAGCCCAAAACAATAAATACAATATATAAAGTAAAAATAATACAAATCAACCTGCACCTAAGATTTAAAAAAAGTAAAAATAAATCCCAACAGATAAGTGTTTCCGTTTGTGCGCGCAGGCGCCATTTTATTTGTATGTGTGTGTGGAAGTAGCCCCTCGCCTCGTCTTAAACAGTAAAACTCCTCCTCCCTCCCCTCACCTCGCTTTTTAAGTTTCACAACTAACACACACAACACAAACACTGTTTTAACGGGGGAAAAAAAGAAATCCCTCTAATGACACTCGCGTGAGCGCATACTAACGGAATCACTGCTGTAAAGTAAAAAATAAAAAATAACAAATAAACCAGCACCTTACCTTTGAAAATAAGAGCTGAGTTTTCTGTGTAAATAAAGCGTGAGTGTGCAGTGGGTGTGGATGTCAAATTACGGGCACGCGCACACACAGGACGGTGAGTAAAATGTGTGTGTGTGTGTTGGTGTGTGTGGGGCACAGTGTCAAATTACACGCGCGCACACACATAGGTGGGAGAGGAAGATGTTGATTATACCAGTAAGAGACGAGCACTAAGACCCAGCAGGGGAGATGATTACCCATAATTCCGCAGCGCAAGAGAGAGAAAAATCATTGGCTCAGTTGTGATCACTTGCCGCTCGGTGTCTAAGAAAAAGTCGCATGCGTGATACATGATACTCGGTAAACTGAGACTTTCGCTCGGTTTCCAATTTAAAATTTTGAAAAAAATATTTGCTCGTCTTGCGAAACACTCATAAACCACGTTACTCGCAATCCGCGGTTCCACTGTATACAAATAAATTATTCTGGAGGGTGGGGATACATAAAAAAAGAATGGTGATACACAACTGATTTAATTTGTTCCCCATCTCTAGTGACTGGTAGAGACTAGACAGACACACACACTTAATCTTACCCCAGTAGTTAACAATGAAGTTAAGCCTATAATAGATTAGTCACACACACACACACACACACACACACACACAATCACAGTACAGTGAAACTCCCTCTTCACATGTCCAATACAGCACCCCCTGGAGGACACAGGGTCAAGGTCCTTATTCTGGTGGAGCTGGGGCTCAAACCGACAACCTTCTGATCTGTAACTGTCTGTGCATCAACCCTCTGCCCTAAAGGATCACTGATATTCACCAATCCAAGCACTAATCAGATCAACTTATGAGATCAGACTCTGTGAAGTCTGTGTGTGTGTGTGTTAGTTACACTGAAACAGCGTGCAGATCAGATCAGTCCGGTGATATGCTGAAATTAAAGACGCACTGATTGACCAGTTGGTGACACACACACACACACACACACACACACACACACAACAGGAAGGAGTTGACATCCCTCTGCAGGTGGGGGGCGTTAGTGTGTCCTCTCACAGGTGTTTTTGGGGACAATGTCAAAGTTTTGGCAAAATGTAAAAGGTACAACACATGGGAGACAACACACACACACACACACACACACACACACACACCCCTCCTGTAGTTCTGATTAACACACAGATCTCTCTCACACACACACACACACACACACACACACACTTTCAGTTTGAATAGGTGGCAAAACAGACACACCCTCTCTCTCTCTCACTCACACTCACTCACTCACTCACACACACACACACACACACACACACACACACACACACACACACACACACACACAGATGATAATGTTTACGTACACAAACACACTGTTCCGTACTTATAAATATCAGACTTGATCTCAGAACACACTCCACACACACCACACTAAACTCTTACCGTCATGTTCAGATGATCCAGGAAGCAAACAGACAGATAATAATAATAAAAAATAAACAAAAACAGATAAATAATAAACTGAGTTAATGCTCCATGAGTCTCAGTGCGCGCGCTGCTCGGCGGGTGAGATGTGGTGAGGCGCGGGCAGCAGCAGCAGTGTTGTCGCGCGCTCCCTGTCGCTGTGCTAACAGGCTAACTCAGTCAGTCCTGAGGAGACAGACCGCCTCCGCGCCTAGCGCCGCTTCAAACGCATTAATAACGCTGCGCTCCGACACTGCCGACACCCAGCGGGAGAGTGAACCGGTCACGGGCGAGGTGGGGTCCGTGTGAGAGCTCCTACACACACTTTAACAACTTTTTTTTTTTTTAACCCTTAACTAGACGACCGCGTCTCTTCCTGGGCGGCTTCCTCACAGACTCGACTCCGCGTTTCAGACTCAACCAATCAGAGGCGGCGCTCGCATCAGCCAATCAGAGGCGGCGCTGCGCCGCGCGACACCCCACGGGTACTTCCGGATTCGGAAGTTGAAGCCCTCCTGAGGAGACTTTAGTGCTGGTGTTTTGTACAGAATTAAAACATCTCCTCCAACACATTTATTCATTTATGTTGAAAAAAAAAATCAGAACACAAACCTATAAATCAAACCTATATATTTTTTGTTTGTTTCTTGTTGAGTTGTTGTCCTCCCTCTCCCTCCCTCCCTTCTAAACAACAAAGTTAATACTTTTCAAAATCCAAACGTAATAATAATAATTCAGTTGTTTGTCATATGTACCTTACAGCAAAGTGAAATATTTTTTTCACATATATATATTTTCACAAATATTTTTTTTCACTTAGGGGCTATGAGCAGATAGGGTTAAGGGCCTGGCTTGCTCAAGGGCTCAACATGCTGTTGCTGGGGCTCAACCCCCTGACCTTCCAATCAGTAACCTAGTAACCCACAGCCTTAACTGATCGAGCCAACCCTGTCCCATTCATGTTCATGTTCATTAAAACACGGCATTGGTTGTTCAGTGGTAGGCTTCTCTGAAATGTGGAAGGCACAGGTTCAGTTCCCAGCCAGTACCCAAACCCTTGCCACTGGATGCAGTGCCAGTCCCATACATCCATCCATTAGTGATAGAAAGTTTGAATCATTTTAGTCACTCGATTCTTTGAATCTCATTCATCAAAATGAATGCATCTTTTTTTTTTGACTCTTTTAGTTCATTTTGGTCTTTTGACCAGAAATAAAATAAAATGTTACATTTTCAATAAACAGACCCCCAACACATCTACATACACAAATTTTGGCTATAGTTCCAGTAATGAAAATATTACAATGCAGCTAAGGACATATTATAAACAGAATGAGCAGCTCACCATCATATCTTCTAGTCCGAGTCGTTCGTTCTTTTGAATCTACTGCACTGAATAGCGTCTGTGGGAGTCACGTGACAAAAGAATGGACGACTCGGGACTTGGAAGACTCATTGAGGAGAACCGTTCAATTCTGTTTCCTGTGTACTGCACTGAATAGCGTCTATGGGAGTCACGTGATAAAACAACATTCATACCATTCATAACATTCAGCATTCATAAGCGCATTAATGTCAGTCACAAGCCCGGATAAAATGGGAGATGGTCAGCTGGATCTGATGTTGGACTGAAAGACCAATGGCAATAACAACATACTCATTAAAAGCTTTACATTATGTCTGTTTTATGTCTACTTGACAATGATAAGAAGATGCTAAATGTTTGATTTAGCCTAACAATTAACACCATCACAATAGATGGAGTGCTGTATTGCTGAATATAGCATGGCTGTGATGCGGTTGAAAGCACAAGGGTATAGCCATGCTATATTCAGCACAACAGAACTTCCTCATTTTTAATATTGCTTTTACAGGTCATGAGTTGTTTTTTCATTATTCATTTAAGAACTAACCGCACTTGGTGATAGACAGTTAGCAAGCGACAGTTAGTGTAATTAACAGGAGGTGAAAGTATTTTTAAACTTAAAATTAAACTTAGCGGTACTACGTAGCCAAAAGGTGAGGAGAATAAACCATGGAGGTGGTGGGCAGTCCTGAGAAACCAGATTCACTTTATATTTTCACTTATTCCACTTTAGAATGTCAGGTCCGTTAACTTGCAGGTTCCAGGGTTGAAACCGAAATATTCTTATATGGAAAGCTAGTGCACTATGTAGGGTGTACAATCTCTTGTTCCACACACCAAGATCAGGGCTTTGAGAGGGATTTGGGATTCAGCGTTGTGTTTCGCGCTAATTAGCTTTGCAGCTAAGCGTTAGCCATGAACGGAACAATACAGACGGTTGAGAGGCGATTCAGAAGGACTTAGAAGTGATTACTGCAGAGACAGCGTGTTGTTTGAGACGACATAACGTTATCAGATGTGTGTTCTTGCTGAAAGTGCTTCTGTGTCTGGTTGTGAATGTGGGTTTTGTCTGGCAGCTGCTCTCTCCTCAGTACTGCAGACTGTACAGACCTACTCTCACCCACGCCGAGTCCTACAGTTAGTTTAATTAACCACTGTACAACACCTGGGACGCCCAGTCATACGTATAGTGACAAGTCACAGCGCTGTTATTGTTTATTATTTCCACTTGTGGAACGCCTTGCATCCAATCAGATTACTATCTGGTACATAAGTGACAGCTATGTCTAACTAAGTAAACTAGCTTTGTCTTATGACAGAACAACTTGCATTTTCTAACTTTTCATTTTATTACCAGAGTCTATACCTTAGTCTTAATACCTTATCTGTACAGTACAGTAGAATCATGGGATGTGAGATTTATTTTCTTTCTTTCTTTCTTTCTTTCTTTCTTTCTTTCTTTCTTTCTTTCTAATAAGAGTCACTTTAACAGTGAAAGAATGCACGTTTTAATGTTCTTCCTTCTTTGGTGTTCTTAGTATCAGTGATCAGTAACATTCTCTGTATCAGTGTGTTTTGTTGTGTTTTGTGCATCTTTGTGTCCGTCTCATTTTTCTCCCGTGTTAAATGAAGGCTGTAGTTGTTAATGTTCCTCTCACACTCTGTGTGTAAGCCAACATGCCCATGCAGAGACTGATTTAATCTGATTTGTGTTTTTCCTCTTAAGTGATGGTAGCTTCAGGAATTTGAAATACGTGCCCAGGCAGCACTTTCACTTCACACACTGCCACGGGGCTCAGTTTATTCATCACTGGTGCTACTGATGCTTTTACATATATCAGTCTCTAGAAACAGAGCGAGAGAGAAAGAGTGATACATACCTGTTGAACTCTCTCACTCTTCTCCTGCTCCATCTTATTTTCCTTCAACACAAACACAGCATATTCTGTTTATCTGTCTGTCTGCAAACATCTCACTGTGTGTTACCTGTGCAGATGTGATGATACCTGTGGGTGTGACGGAGTGTGTGTTGGCAAGGGATTTCCTCGCTGATCCATCATGTCGTCCCAAGTGATGTGGGCAGGTTTAGTGTGGGAGTGGCTAAGGAAGTACATTAACATAATGAACCTCTTAACACGCCCCTAATGACTTATTGAGATTTATATTATAGTTTATATTATACTGTTCTCTTCTTTAGAGTTTTTTTGTTTGTTTGTTTGTTTGTTTTACCTGGCAGGTTTGTATAATGAGATTTCGTCTCTGTTTTCTCTCTCCGTCCCCTCCATATGGTTTGGTCTCGCCCTCTGGAGGACCTTCTTGACCTTTGGAAGGTCAGCCATAATGGCATATTCTTCTCTGTTCATACCAGATGAGCCGCTCGACATAACTGAATCTATCGAGCTCTGAGAAGAAGTGTGGCTTCTCGTCAAGGGGGAGGGGCTACGCCTCCGCCTGGAGGGACTGTGATTATCCTGACCCTGCCTACTTTCGCCGGTACTCCAGGAAACATGGGCGGATTTCCGAACACCAGAAAGCTTACTTTCACTGTTCTTCCGGGAAGGAGAGGTGTTTCGAGATATCGGTGGGCTGTGGAGAGAGTGTGTGGATCCTCTCCATGACCCTGCTGTACTGCTATTAGATGATTTCCCCATGTAGGATGCAGACTCAATCCTGGATTCACTGACAGCTTTGTGTAATATAGCCTGTCCCCATCCACTTTTAGAACAATTGCCGCACTCTGATCTGAAATGTGACTGGTCAGGAGCGTCATAACCTCGCTTTGAAGGGGACGGACTTCGGTTATGTGGAGATCTGTTTAATCCAGAATAACTTCTGCTCTCTGGTTTGAGAAAACGTGATTGACCAGGAGGGTCATAATCCTGCTTTGAAAGGGACGGACTTCGATTATTTGGAGATCTGTTTGATCCAGAATAACTGCGGCTCTCTGGTTTGAGAAAGCATGATTGGCCAGGAAGGTTGTAATCCTGCTTTGAAGGGGATGGACTTCTGTTATGAGGAGATCTGTTTGATCCAGAATAACTGCTGCTCTCTGGTTTGTGAAAACGTGATTGGCCAGGAGGGTCATAACCCCGTTTTGAAGGAGATGGACTTCGGCTATAGGAAGATCGCTCTGATCCAGTTTTGTTTAAAGACGATTGTTTAGTAAGTACATCATTGCTCCGCCTTAATTGGGGGGAGTGTTTCTTGGTCTCGGATTTATGCAGTGATGGGCTGCTAGTCTCAAAGTTCCTTCTTGAAGGTGAGGATTTTTCTTGGTGGCTGGCCGTCCCATAGCCCTTTCTTACAGGTGAAGCACTACGCCAGCCTTCAACCACTTTACGCAACATGGACTGACCGCTATTGCTGGCTGGTGAAGAGTTTCGACTTTCACATTTCTTTTGACTATTTGAAATGTTTTTTGTCTCCGTTTTACGGAGAAGTGATTGCCCAGCTACATCATGGCTCCGCCTTGCAGGGGAGGGACTTCGAATTTTAGTGCTTTGCCCACTAGGGGGCTCTGTCTTCCTTAACCCTGCTCTCAGGTCAGCATATGGGCTTGACTGTGACTTGGTGCGACTACCGATGGCACTCACAGTGCTCGCAAAAGTTTTTAAGTTTTTCCAAATGGGTTCAGCTTCAGCTGGACAACCAAATGAATTCCGATTCAGGCTTTGGGATTGTTGATCTCGCCTCTCTGAAACACTGTCCCTTCCATAGCCACGAGATGATAGTGAGGAAACAGATTCTGTCCTTTTGAAAGTGAAGGAACTTCTGGATGGAGATGACGAGCGAGAAAAGCCTGAATCCTGTTTGTAGGAAAATAAATTTCCGAATTGATTGGAAGAAGAATTCGAGGCTCTAAACCCTTTTTTTTTTGATGAGGCTAACGATTCTGCCTGCTTGAATGGCGTGGGACTTAAAGATCTGGGACCTGCCTGAGCCTCAACTTCGATGCTGAGGTCCACAGGTTCTGGAGAGAAGTTCAGTTCGACTGGTGCCAGATCTGGATTCTGGATCTCAGAGGTTCTTCTCTGTGAGGGTACACCAAGGTCTGGATTTCGAAATGGAATGGCAGCCTTGGGCTCAAGTGTTCGGTTGCTTGGTAAAGGATGTCCACGTTCAGCATGCCGATGAGGAGAAGGACTTTTGTCGTTTAGTGTCCGAGCACCAGTTACACGACCTAGAGAGAAATATCCACTTTCCCGGTCTTGAGCAACCTTTGAACTCACTGAGGACAGAGGGAGAAACATAATTAGTTGCACTTTCATTTTAACTTAAAAAAAATGAGACAGACTGGAACACCCCTCAATACATTATTATTTATTCCAATCATGCAATGCTTCTTGTCTAATCAGAAGTCAATGTTAAGCAGAATCATCCATAGGTTACTATAGCAACCATACGCAACTAGACTATCATACTTATAGCTAAAGTATAGTCAGCATAAGGCTATTTGAGGTTCAGCATTTGGTACTAGGACTAACTATATATAAAACTATATAAAATTTTTCTAGAACTATTTTATTATCCTGATATATTGTTACACAGTTCCTTATCGTCGTGTGTGTGTGTTTAGCCTTGTCATGTGAACATGGCACATGCAGTAATGCAACCCTGAGGAAACACCCTCAGTAATGCACCAGGACGTAACCAGAGCCGCGAAGATGCAACAAAATGACTTCATCATTATTCATTTATTCATTAAGCTGTCTTAGTTAGCTGCGAGGCTTTAACATTGCAGGTTATGAAGATTTATAACCATATAAACGGATGTGTTGTGTCTTACTGTTTGAAGACTTCCATAAAAGGGATGAAAGACATGCCTACGTCTCCATATAAGATCTTATATCTCTATATATGGGCTTAATGACACACTCATATATGGAGTGTTTAATTACTCACGTACTTCTCCATTTAGAAACACATTAACATATACTCAATATACATATCTCCATACATGGGTATTTTGTATCTTTGAATGTTTTTAATAATTGGCATCAAATAAAAACTAATATTTTCGCTCTTCGTTACCGTGTGGGACGGAGGAGCGGCGGGTGAAGGTGTCTCGACTGGTTGCTTCCTCCATCCACATGCGTGGATTGTTCCGGTGTGACGGTGGATCCAGACGTGTCATCCTGCTGCGTGGAAGAGAGAAGAAGTCTTCCTCTTCTTCTTCAGAAGACCCAGTGGAGGACGAGGCACCTTCACACTGACTGGAGAGAGAGAGAATGCAGTGCCATTATTATTATTATAACTGTTATGCAAATAATGCACATGAGATCTTAAAACCATCATAACTCATTATAGACAATATGAACTGATAGAATGAGCAAATACAGTCATCATATTGTTTTACGTTAAATATATAAGAAAAAAAAAAGCTTTATTTTTTTTTTACCTGTCAAAGGTTAGTTCTTCGTCTGGGTCTTGGCTCACGTCTCCGTCACACACGTAAAGGTCACAGTCAGGACTGAGGATACACAGAGAGCCAGTGCTCAGCACCGACACATCATCAGACTCGTCCTGAGAAAGCCAATCAGGAAAGAGCTCTATTAGCCAGCTACACCTTCAGTGGGCGGGGCTAAACTCATGATTAAACAAAGCCTAATTTTTAAAATTCCTTTTCAGGATATAGTAATATTTATACTATTTGATAAGTTGTATTAAAATGATTACAGTGTTATATGTGTGTATAAATAAATAAACAAACAAAGATGATGAAAAGGAAAGGTGTCGAAAGCTTCAAGATGGTTGATATGAGCACACACACACACACACACACACACACACACACACACACACACACACACACACACACACACACACACACACACACACACACACAGTCATTTCCTCTGAGTGTGAGTGTGGGTGTGTGTGGTTAGGTTTGCGTTACGCCTCTGTAACCCAACCCAGGTGCTGCTTCACTTCATCATTATTTCATTTCTCTGCTGTTCCTCCTGTAACCCTCCTCTCGCTCTTTTTCTCTTCCTCTCTTTCTTGCTCTATTTTTGTTCATCACTCTTTCTCACTTTCTCTTTATCTTCCTTTTTTTTTATCACTTTGTCATCATCTCTTTGCCCACATGTTACACTGTAAACCTGCACAGCTTTACTTATGATTCTGAAGCGAGCGGAGGAACAATCTGCCTTCATTAATTTCTAATGCGAGCGAACACAAATGTGAGGATTGAGGGCTCCTCCTTAAACCTTTCCAAAAAGTTTATTAGATGTCTTTAATCACGTTCCTTATAAGGATCGCTTATGTTCA
>JAAGKR010009304.1:13064-26573 GCA_011419295.1 Clarias macrocephalus | reverse complement strand
GCCGATCGACAGCGCTCCTGGGCCCGCTATCTCATTTGGGCTGAACTCTCCCACAATCTTCACGTCTCATCCACCACCGAGCTAAGCCCATTTGAGGTATGCCACTGTTTTCAGCCTCCGATGTTCGATCACCAAGAACCGGAGGAACAAGCTAGAGCAGCCATTCACCGTGCCAATACCCGCTACGCCGCTCAACATCGCCGTCGGCACCCCCCGGGACGATTGTACAATGTAGGTGACAAGGTCTGGTTATCAACGAAAAATCTGCACCTTCATACAGAATCCCGCAAACTCTCACCCAGGTTCATCGGCCCTTACCGCATAACCCTCCGGATCAACCCTGTCACCTACCGGCTCCAGCTGCCTGCGGCGCTCCGAACCCATCCGGTATTCCACACATCACAACTCAAACCCTTCATCACTTCACCTATGGTTCCCCCCACCCACCCTGCTCCTCCTCCCCGTATCATTGAGGGTGGTCCCGCCTACACCGTTCGCCGGATCCTTGACTCACGTCCTCGGGGCAGAGGGCTCCAGTACCTGGTCGATTGGGAAGGTTACGGCCCCGAGGAGCGATCTTGGATTCCGGCTTGTTTCGTCCTAGACCCTGAACTCATCCGGGACTACCGTCGTCAGGTATCCTCCACCCCAGGACCGTCGAGAGTCGGTCCTGGACAGTGGGGTACTGTCATGCACACTCGTAACACGGGGAAGTAATACGGTCGCATTTCAGGAAGCATAAAAGGAAACAAGATGGCGCCTCACATTGCTCAGTCATTGAGTCTACCCATGCTGTCTCAGATGCTATCTCTTCCATTTCGTGAGTACTCACCATCTTGGGTTATCTTCCTGATTGAGTGTGTGTTGTTAGAACGCGGGTTTAATTGTGTAAACTCTTGCTCTCTACGTGAGAGAGTTCTAATAATAAATCGCGTGGTTATCCTGCCTGTTCGCGCTACTTCCGCGTTTGGGTTTACCATCCACGCTACACGGGCTAACTGCTAGTCTTCTGATCATTCTCCGGTTGCTTCGTGACAATTAGTTTGTAAACTTGAAAATTAAAAAAAAAAAAACATACGATTTTGAAAAATAATTAAAAAACAGCAAGAATGTCTTTTCTTAGAAAAACCTGAACTTTTGATCTCAATTTTTCTCCATTTTTGATCTTATAATTCCATTTTTCTACAATATTTCTAAAAGAGACCTGGTCTAGGTAAAGTATATTAAATCTGTCCATCATATATATAAGTCCAGTAAGAGTATATCAAGACTGGAGTTCTGCTCATCAGTTCATATTTTTTATCCAAAATGAAGTTTAGCATAAAGAAAGCTTTTCTGTGGTCTGTTTAGATGTGATAAAAAAATTCATCCTCTTTTTTTTCAGTTACATTTCCTTAATGATCTGATATTCATGCAGTTATAATGTGTATGACCTTGTAACATGCGTGTCTGCGTGTTTGTGTGTGTGTGTGTTGTATAGTTTGTCAGAATTATTGTAATAATGCATGAGGAATCCATGCACACCAGCACCCCGCATATGAGTAATAAATAGTGCTTAGAGACATGTTTTATATAGAACTTGAAATCTAATGAAATCAAAATGTTTAGTAGAAGTGAAGTTATGAGCATGTGCCAGATTATGTCATAGCATTTTTACTACTTAATAATTTTCCATATGAGTATACAGAAAACACAGAAAGACCGTAATGCACTTACAAGGCGCCAAAATCCTCATGAAACAAATGCATGACACATCATGGATTTCTCAAAAAAAAAAAAAAAAAGTAAAGTAAACTATGAAAACTGAACCTTCAAAGATGTGTGGACAGACCTATCCATGTTTATTCTTCTTGCAGGAAGTTTAAAACCAGTCTATCTCATATGTTTTGAAACTGTGGAGTTTCAAAAAAGCAATAAAAGGAAGTAATGCGAAGTGTCAGTATGAGCTAAAACGACGGGTCTTTAGCTCAAACATATCCACAGCAGTCTGCGGTAAAGATGTGTAAAATTCCAGAACAGAGGGTCCAGTGTTATGAGCTAAAACCAAAATGTAAAAGTGATGTTATGAACAGTTGTATGCGGATTTAATAATATACTTTAAACAGGGAGTGTATCTGACCAATGACAAAAGAAGTACAACTTTTTGTTTTTAAATTTTATCTTAAATAATAATATCACTGATTACATTAAAGCTCATCGGATTATTTTTAGATTTAACCTTTTAACTTTTTAACCATCAGTGACACGTACAGTACTTACTACGCTAGTTTACTATACAATGAAATAGTGTCTTGCTCATCAATTTTATTTATTTATTTATTCATATTTGGGTATTGCATTACATAAACTTATTTTATTTTATTATAGAATCTGTAATAAAAGTTTAAAATATAAACCATTAAAAATGACCTCAGACTTGTGGCTGTGTACCTGGGAAACATGAGCACATCTTTAAGCCCATGACATAAACAAAGTATTATTCTGAATCATGTCTGAGCTTGAAAAATAATTTTGCTATTCATCATAAATGTTATAAGAAATGTAAAAATATTAAAATACAAATTTCTTTCATTTGTTTGTTGTGACGCCTTATTCTTAGTTTATTGTGTTTGAAAGAACTTTTTTACATGGTATGCATATAATAATACTAATATAAAGTTCTAATTAAAACCATGCTTGGAGTTTATTAAAAGATAAAAGAAGCAGTTTAAAGCCGAGTCAGTAATAGTGTCAGCAGGTTGTACAGTCGATTTATTTTAACGTATTTTTTACCACACCGAAATAGAAAAGGTCCATTTTAGCGTACACGGCCTCGCCATTATTAGATATATGAGTTTTATTCTCGCTGAAGCTGATGATTACTTTCTTGACCACTGGGTTTAAAGCTCTATTCGGCCATCATAAAAAATAAAAAAATCAGAGGCACTAGAATGTGTTCATCTTCTCAAGTGACAGATTATGATGAAGGAAAAAGTGAAAGGCAGATAAAAAAAGAGCAGGTTCGCAGACAGGACCGTACCCCTGCCACGTGTTTAATATGTTATTGAATGAATTAGTTATGAGGATTAACATGTTGTTAAATCGTGCAGCAAGCAAACGTCTTTGTCAGCTGCTTTTCTGTGGTATATTCAAGGCCTCGTATTAATCCCACATCATTTACTTTAAGGCCAGGACAGTCAATGCTCGATGCCCTGGAGGTGTCATCTATTGTGCATTACTGTAAAAAAAAAAAAAAAGCCAAAGAGAGAGAGCAGAATAATTCTTTTAAGATGCAGAGGAGAGTGGCGGCAACTTTCTGACAGTTTCATCATACGTTATTTCACTCTAATGCTCACGAAATTGACACGTTTTTGGCTTTGATCAAACGCCGATGCGCTATTCTGAAAGAAGTATTTGCCATGATTCCTGTGACAGAGTCTATATCTTCAAAACGACGCTTCAAGCCATGTGCACAGTGTGTGAAAGACGCAGAGTGAAGGAGTGGAAGCTTATTTACCTCACAAAGGAAAGAGGTAGAGAGGCGGCCGCATTGTCTGCTTTTGTTTATGGCCTAAGACACGGCTATGGGTATATAGGTCATGACAAGGATGCATTCATTTATTCATTCAGTTGTGTGTTTGCTTGTTTTTGCACTCAAGTTTTTCAATAATCTCTGGGCTTGGGACTAATTTTATTTTTTAAGATGAAAGAAAAATCTTTATCTAAGCTTCAGATAAAAATCTGTCCAATGTACCTTTTCCTTTTTGTTGATTAACAAATTGTTATCAATGGCACATTGCTGTGCTATAAGAGAACACTTGGCCATAAGTACATCAATGTATTACAACTGAAACTGCTGATTTATTTAATCAATCACTAAAGTCCTCCAGGTTGGATATCCTCATCTGAGGAGTTACACTACCCCATGAGACATGAAAACTGTCTTTAACATTTAATTTACTTTGATTTTTATGTTTAGCTGTTTACTTTAGACAAAGGTATGTTTTTTCGTGGTTTATTGCAATGGCAGATAATGTAGAAGACTCATAAAATTATTCAAATAATGTCTAACATAGACTGAATTATTATTATTATTATTATTATTATTATTATTATTATTATTATTATTATTATGTTTGATTAATTCTATCTATTTAAGATATTTAAAGATATGTTACTTGCTAAGGTTTATTATTATTATTATTATTATTATTATTATTATTATTATTCTTTCTTCTTACATTTACATGGTTGGTTTAATTTTAAAGAATTCAAATTGCATTGAAATTCTGATGTTTTGATTTCAACCTGAACAAATCAGATCATAAAGTATAAAAAAAAATGCTTATAGAGGCAAAATAAAAAGTTTTATAGTCGGAATTAAACCTTTAGGGTGGTGATGGAGGGGGAAAATATCTTAAACATCCCAGCTCAGATGTTTTCTACCATGTATGTTATAATTTATTAAGTTTTTAAGTTTGTTTCATATAACATTCAATTTGGTTACATTTTAAGAATGTTAAAAGAACAGCAGAACCTTCTAAGAACCGACTGGGAACGTTAGTGAATGTTCTTCTATGTCCCCTGTTAGCTGCTAGTAGATTCTTGTAATTTCAAAATCTGCTTCTTTCAAAAACGTGAGGTTGTTTGAAAAATGTTTATTGTTGATTGAAAATATAATTGTAAGCCGATGAGACCAAAATCAGACGTTTGGTACATAAACACTTTCAGCATAGTTGGCCTAAAGAGAAGCACCTGATACCCCTCTGTAAGATCTGGAGGTGGATCAGAGATGCTTTAGGGCTGCTTTTTTGTGAAGATTGATGCAATCAGGAATTCAATTAAGAATCAGCCCTACGCCGCTTTACCCAGGGCGTCCAGACTTGGCTTTAGAGATTTGACCAAGACGATCATTCAAACATGCTCCCATTTTAACACCAAAATGACGAAAAAGCTAAAAAATTTATGTTTTAGGAAGTTTCAGGGTTTAAAAAGTTGTGTTCTGGACATAAGATCTAGGATTACAAGTTACAAGTTTTCAAACCTCCCATCCAAATACAAAAAAAAATGTTTATTGACCAGACCAACAAAACAATTAACATGTGGCCCAGTTTATTCACTCTCACTCTTCACTGCCTGAAGCCTATCCCAAGAGACTTACAGTAGGGCACAAGGCGGGAAACACCCGGGACAGGATGCCAATCCATCGCACTCACACACACACACACACACACACACACACACACACACACACACACACACACACACTACAGGCAATTTGCATGTATTTGGACTGTGGGAGGAAACCTACCAAGCAGAGGGAGAACATGCAAACTCCATGCACCAGACCTGAGGCAGGAATCGAACCCAGAACCAGGATGTGCAAACCTACAATACAAACCACTAAAGGCATTATGCCGCCGGCTCAGTTTACATTTTATACAAAACAGTAATGTCCAAATTTACCAGAAACTAATTCATAATATATATTTTTTATTTGTCTTGCACTAACAGCAGAGTGAAAAAAAAGCTCTAAAAAAGAGTCTATTCCTGTAATGAAGTTAGAGATACTTGTAAAGGATATTATATTTTCAGTTTTGTAATTGGGTAAATAAAAGTTTTGAAAAGTTAAAAAGTCATAGAGCGTATTTCTTGACCTCAATTCACTGTGTCTCTCTCTGCCATCTTAAACTAAACTGTGTGTACAAAATAAAAAAAGAAAACTTTTTTTTTTCTGGCCTCTCCAGGGTTCAGTATGTATGAGATCGCAAAGAAAGCATTTTTTAAAAAAAGATTCAAGTAGCTCTTTTCTTTCATTCCCCAAAAGAACAAGAACCTATTTGTTTCTCACATTCTGGTGATGAATATGTAGTATTAGAGCCGAGACATAAAAAATGAATGTCTCACAATCTAATGCGACAGCACCACTGATGTCTCCCCCCCTGAAGCTAAAGAAGTCCGGGCTCCTGCCATCCGCCCCGAACATTAATCATAATCACAGCGGCGGTGTCGCGAGCTCTGACTCGGCTCCGTCCTGATTGGTGCCGCGTAGCCTTTGTCACTCTGGAGAGTCGACACTTTCTGTGTCGCACAGCCAGAGAGGACGGCATCAAGCTTGTTAGGAGGAAGATAACTCCCCTTTAGTGAGAAGAGCGAACCATCAGGGGGACACGGCGCAAAAAAAGGCTCTTACTGCTCAGCCGCCCACGCTTGTCTACCTCTTTTATTCTTTTTTTTTTTATTTTGTCCATTCTCTCTACAAGAAGGCCAGAAGGGCTGTGGACTTGAAGGATGAGCGATACTACTCATGGGGATCTTTCTCAGTCTGTGAAATGTCCTCTAACTTTCCATGTGACATTTGGTCTTTTATAATAGATCTTTATACAGTATGTGATTTTACTGAGAAAGTTTACATGATTGAACCACGCCCCTTTGAAGTAAACTTTAAAAAATATAATAATTAATGAGACTCTGCACTGAACAAGACAAAAGATGCATGTTTATAAAAACAAATCACCTTTGACTTATCGAGCACATTTGTGTTTTACATTTACAGTACATTTAGCCACAACCACAAAAATAGTAAAAAAAAAAAAATTTAAAAAAAGCTGAAATTTAACTGGATTCTGACCACATTACTTTTTTTTGTGTGAATAATTTAGAAATAAACGTGTTCATATCCAACTCAGTAAATGAGGCCCAGCGTTTCCTTTTAAACACAGAATATATGCTTTAATGTCCATATTATGCATTATATTGTACTTTGTATGTTGTATGTTGCTAACAAAAAAAAAAAAAGAAAAGAAACTTGCGTAAAGCCTAAATGTGAGAAGCTGAGAATGTTAAGAATGGAGTTCTTATAATTATTATAATAATAATTTTGTTAGCAACAGTCCAGCCAGGTAGCTATGAGGAGCAACATACAGTATAGGGTTTTAGATTTAACAAGCCTGCATGTTGAGTAAACAACTCAGTATCTGGTGACCCACACGGGGTTCATGTTACATTAACATAAATCTTAAGGCAGACATTCATCAAGTAAAATTTCAAGTACCGAAGTGAAGGTACAGCTAATGAGTTCTGTAAAATAAAATCAATAATGTTTATGAATAATATTCATATTAAGAGGGTCAATCCAATGAAATCGATTTTGTACTATAATTAAATAAATAAATAAATAAATAAATAAATAAGTAACTCGTAATGTAAAGCAAGTTATTTATTTATTATTACAGTATAAACCATTTAAATGTAAGAAAATCTATTCTGTTTACTGGTTGTGCTGTGAGAATCATGTCAATTTGATGTCACTTGGTGAACAAGGAGTCGAGGAGTTCAAACTCCATGCTATTGGGAAACTTTCTTATTTGTTTCCTAATCAGAGTTTAAAAAAATAATAAATTACATAATAAAGTCACCCTGTATTCAGGATAAAGCAGCTTACACGATGAGTGAGTGAGTGACATATAACCTCTAATCGATTGCAGAATTGCATCAATAAGAATCTCACAGTCCTTTATAGATTGTTAATTTTGTTTATCGTGTAATGGACTGGTTAGTGATCTAAATACGTGGTGTTGGTTGGGAAAAAAAAATCACAATAGAAATCTCCACAAGACGTTCAGTGTAGATGTACACCTTCATAGTTTGACCATGGTGTCGTTCAAACATAGTGAGAATAAATTACTATTCAAAACCTGAAGCGCTACTACGAAATAAAATGTGATTTCAGAAAACATAAAACAAAATTTTTTATCTGTAAGCTACTTATTGATGGAATAGTAAAAGCTGAAATGTGTTGGTCCTGTTCAGCTGTGTTAACTGTTTATCCAGACTTGTTGTAGGCAATGAATTGGAGGTGAATCCTCCTGCCTCAGACAGTTTCATCACTCTGGAGCTTCCCACTGCTCGTCTTTGATCCGAGTCTCTTTTCATTACTTCAGGAAGTTGATAATAAAAAGCGAAGCGGCATCAGAGGTTCGCCCGAGGCCTTGACCACCTGTGAAAGCACTTCAAGCGCAGGTTTCTTCTCAACAATGGGCCTGGGGAAAAACAAGAAACATCTGAAGATCTAAACCAAGGACTCATGACCTCTTATCATCAGCTCTTACTTTCCTTTTCTCCAGCTGAATTCCAGACGCTCCGGTGGGAATTTCATCCTGACCTCTATGGGATATCACCTTCAGGACAAGGTGGAGAGACATGCATAAGGCATCGGGAAGAGGGTTTATGCAATCCCTGAAATGTTTTAGAAGTCAGAGTGTAACAGAAATAAAAGCAACATGAAAGCGTGTTTGATGTGGCTGAGGTTCACCTTGCTCTGAACAGGAGCTCACGTGGAGACGGTTTGTTTGAGGACGTGTTAGACGTTCAGACAGAGATACAAAAGCAAAAAGATGAGGAAGAAGAAAAGAAAAAGAAAAAAAACTACTGGGGAATTATGAACTTCAACAAAAATTTAGCTTTGGCTGATCTGAGAGGCGTTACTCGAGTCTTTTCTGTCGTTCCTGTTTTTGGGGTTCTTGGGCGTAAATGGATTTTTAGTTTTTTTTTCACTAGGGAAAGATAAACTGTCCACAAGGATGTTTCCCTCTGAGGCAGTGTATTGTTTACTCCCAGTGGCATGGTCAATACTAATAAAACAACAAAAAAAAAAGACAAGGATTTTCAAGATGGACCCCTGAGACCAGCTCGGATGCACAAGTCGATGTTGTATATATAAAATCTGTGATTTAGCAGCAGCAGTGAGAGGCAGGAATGATATATTCATTTTCATTTCAACGTCAAGGTCCTATCAGAGTTTCTAGTAAGAACGTTGCCAGCCGCCGTTTTAGCTCTCGGCATCGCTGGAGACACGATTAGAGGCCTTGATCCTTCTCGTGGCTGGAACAAGACCTCAATCTCTCACTATCTACGCTTTAATCAAATCCCTGCTTTTTTCCCTGCCACAAAACTGTCACTGGCAGAAAATAAGCCCTCTCTCATCAAAGAGGGGCTTCAATTGATTTTCCAGGCTGTGGAATGTTTTATTCAGAAAGTTTGAGGCCAGGACGTGGGGGGAGAGGCGAAAAAAAATCCACCTGCATCCCGCATCAGGCAAATTACTTCTGACTTTTAATTTATTTCAGCAGGAAATGGGAAGCTACATCGTAACCACAGTCAATAGGCGAGCTGAGGAGAGAGGTGCAATCAGGCAGGACTGTCAGCTTTAATAGGCTGGGCGAGCTCCAATCTGCTCCTCCTGACACACTCCCACTCCCACAAAAAAAAAAAAAAAAAAAAAAAAAAACAGGGTCGTCTACTCGCCATGTCCTTCCTAAACACAACCGAGCATTCACCATTTCACACTGTGTTCAAAGGCAAAGAGGAAAGGATCCATTTCGTTAAGGAAATGTTTCTTCACATGAGTGATACTGAGGTCTCGATTCTGATTGGTTAGTTAATCAGTGTTTCTATAGTAACAGTATAGAAATTTACAGCGTTAACTTTAAGGATTAAAAATGTGGGTAATTACTCATGTTGACTTTTTTGACATAATTTATGGAAGAAGTCTCCAGTTTCAGTGTTGTCTAACAGTCAGCGGCGAAACTTTTTCTGTTGTAAAGTTTTCTGAAATCATCAGAAAGCAGTTTCTTTATGGAAACGCACCAAACCATTTATTGAAATTTCTTCTCATTCTCTAATTATTAGGGTTTTAATGACCGATTCCAGACAATAAAGCTTTTTCATTGCTTTTTACATTTCTATCATTATTAATATTGATATAAAATACATTTTTAGGTTTTATTTGTAACGCAACTAATGGAAAACTAAAATTAACATTCTTCTTACACTAGAGCAATTCAGACATATCTCAGCATCTCAACGTATTGTAGAAAGAAGTGTAACGATAAAATATTCACAAAGGCATACACTTTACACTTGACACTTTGTGAACAAATCACACGGATGTCAAGGATGTCTGTGAGTTTTTGGTGATGCATCTGCTGGAAATACTGTTAAGTGGAAAGAGCATTACTGAGGTCAGCATGCTGAGTGAGAAGACCTGGCTTACCATCGACATAGTTCATCCCGAAGGGCTCTGTGATACCACTGGATCATCTTCTGTAAACAAACTCATCAAACCATGTCCTCAGAGCTCGGATTGTGCACTGTGGTGTTGTCATGCTGGAACTCAAGTGGGTTTTTTTACTATTCATACCGTAAAAAGCTGAAAAACTTAAATTGCATCATATGTCTTGGTATACAGTGGGATTAACATTAAAATCATCCTTTACTGGAACTAAGGGGAAACCAGCCCCAGGCCATTATCATCCCTCCTCCACTACACTTTACTGGTCCAGTAGGTAGCGTTCTCCTGGAATTCCCTAAACCCAGGTTCATCCATCAGACTGCCAGCCAGTGAAGCGTGATTTATCACTCATGAGAACATGAGAACTTGTTCCCTCTACTCCAGAGTCCAGTGTCAGTGCTTTACACCACTTACACCGAAGCTCCTGATGCTCAGTTCCTGTGCTGATGCGGCTACCAGAGGTTTTCTTGCTCTACCGCTTCATGGATGAGCTGGTTTTTTTATTTTTATTTTTTTGCTTCTAAAAGCAAAAACTTCACACTTCACTTTGAGTTAAACGGGTCAAATCTACCAGAGCAGAAATTTCACTTGTGGCAAAGGTGGGTGCACATACTTTTGTGATTTTGATAGTGACATTAAGCACCAGTCAAAGCAAATGACTGGAGGGAGTTACAGGTATTTACTGCATTAATTATATTAATACCGCAGCGTGAGTAATGCTAATAATGTAATCAACACTTGTGTTAATTAATAGTTTGAATATTAACTACATAATAAACACCTGCATTAACTCCTGTTTATTCACCAATGGAGAAATGATTAGTATGCATACATTAACATACATTCAATTAAATTTAATTAGATTACATTTCACAGTGACCAATATGAACTAATGAGTGTGTTTTCATTCTGAGTATATAAGTGCGCACACTCCCCCCCCCCCCCCCACACACACACACACACATGGCCCAAGTTGAGCTGATTATCAAGATGTTGTAATTTAATTTGTTCTAATTTATGCAAATTATTTTTAATCATGGATGGACTCAGTGTAAGTTATCACCTTAATCACTTGCTTACATTACACACTGAGAGTTTATTTATTAAAATACAAACTTAGGTCCCGTCACACTGCAGCGAAGACCGTGAAGATGGTGCGAGGAATTCTATCCAGTATTTAAACAAAATTCTCTGAAGGAGACATAGACACACTGATAACCTGCTGCATGCGTTTCGTACACCAGAACAATTTAATAAGAATCTAATGTGGTCTTCTACAGTGTCTACCATGGTCAAAGCGCGAGCCTGTAGAGGGCGCTGCGAGAACTCCGGTGACGGAGCAACAATGCGGTGACATGGCAATGACGATGTTAATTACTCAGTGCTGTTGTTAATATGTCCTTATTAGGTTCTTCCTGTGTCTTGCCTCGTCCTTGTCTGCAAGGCATTTACAAAAAAGGCTTAGCATCTCCACATCAGAGGGCACAGTGGCTTAGGAGTTAGCACTGTCGCCTCCAGGTTCCAAGTTCGATTCCCACCTCCTGATCTGTGTGCATGGATTTTGCATGCTCTCCCCTGCTCTGCGGGTTTCCTCTGGGTACCTGGGTCCAGCCACAGTCCAAAGACACGAAGATTAGATTAGTTGGTGTTCCCAAATTGCCTGTAGTGTGTAAATAAGTGTGTGTGTGTGTGTGTGTGTGTGTGTGTGTGTGTGTGTGTGTGTGTGTGTGTGTACCGTATGTGTGTGCCCTGTAATGGATTGGCACCCAGTCCAGGGTGTACCTTGCGTAGGTCTTCTGAGACAGGACCCCGTGTGACCCTGTATACTGGGTAAAGCAGTGTGTGCTGTGAGTGAGTGAGCGAGTGAGCGAGTGAGTGAGCGAGTGAGCGAGTGAGCGAGTGAGTGAGTTTGTGAGCTCCACATCACGGGAGACAATACTACATAAAAACAAAATCTTGACATTAATTATTTAAAAAGAAGAAAAACACTGGGTTTCAGGATACTTTATAAGCAACTCCATGAACACAGACCTCATGCGAGAATTGAACCCAGAACCCTGGAGTTGCAGGGCACCAGGGCTAACCACTAAGCCCCCGTGGCACCATAATTAGTATTATTTGAGATATTATATTATTATTTATTCATTTACTTTATACAGGGTGAGCCAAAAGTAAATGAATAATATATATATATATATATATATATATATATATATATATATATATATATATATATATATATATATATGCTGGTCTTTTAAAAGATTGTTTTTAAATACGTTTCATTTGTATTCATATGCATTGTACAAACAGTATCTTGTTTATAATGTATAATAATAATGATTCTTTTTAAATTATATTATTTATTGGTTTAGTTATTTATGTTACTGGTTTTTATAGTGTGTTTTTATGTGAACATTGAATGTGTGTTATGTGTTTGTAATAAGTGTGTGTGTGTGTGTGTGTGTGTGTGTGTGTGTGTGTGTGTGTGTGTGTGTGTGTGTGTGTGTGTGTGTGGACTTCTTTGTAATTGGTAAGTTTGTTATGTGTAAAGAGGGTGTATTCGAGCGGTGTGTGTGTGTGTGTGTGTGTGTGTGTGTGTGTGTGTGTGTGTGTGTGTGTGTGTGTGTGTGTGTCCTCACTCTGACAGCAGGTCCTTGGGGATCCTCTCTGGACATCCAGAGTCAGTCGTCTGTCACACACAGACATTGGTGCTGTTGCTGTGGAGACGGCAGCTCCCTGAACAGTAGAGGTGCACAAAAGGTAAATACATCAACACAAATCTGTCCATCTCTCCTTCTTTTACTCACACTTCTCTTTTCCTCCACTCGATCATTCCATCACAGGAGTAAGGCTTTAGTTTCACCCAGGAGTTCAATCCTATTGCTTTGTAGCAGTGTCTATCTATCTATCTACAGTATCTATCTATCTATCTATCTATCTATCTATCTATCTATCTATCTATCTATCTACAGTATCTATCTATCTATCTATCTATCTACAGTATCTATCTATCTATCTATCTATCTATCTACAGTATCTATCTATCTATCTATCTACAGTATCTATCTATCTATCTATCTATCTATCTTCAGCTTTAACCTTTAGGTTCAACCTAAACTTAACTTTATAAATTGAAGTTATAAATGCATGACATTTCTTTCCTTTTCGTTTTTACCCCCCCCCCCCCCCACACACACACACATATACACTTATTTAGAGTTACACTTTGTGCCTAAAAGTATGTGCACCCCAGGCCATCACACCCACATATGATTCTTCTCTAAATGTTAAAAGCATACTTTCATTCATTTATTCATTCATCCTTTGTAGCTCTTGTCATGTACAGGGTTGTGGGGTCTGGAGCCTATCCCAGCCTGGCGCCTATCCCTGTCCAGGGTGTACCACACCTTTGGGCACGAGGTGGGGTACATCCTGAACAGGGAGTCAATCCATTA
>JAAGKR010009304.1:0-12427 GCA_011419295.1 Clarias macrocephalus | reverse complement strand
CCCCCCCCCCCCCCCACACACACACACATATACACTTATTTAGAGTTACACTTTGTGCCTAAAAGTATGTGCACCCCAGGCCATCACACCCACATATGATTCTTCTCTAAATGTTAAAAGCATACTTTCATTCATTTATTCATTCATCCTTTGTAGCTCTTGTCATGTACAGGGTTGTGGGGTCTGGAGCCTATCCCAGCCTGGCGCCTATCCCTGTCCAGGGTGTACCACACCTTTGGGCACGAGGTGGGGTACATCCTGAACAGGGAGTCAATCCATTACAGGGAACACACTCTCACACACACACACACACACACACACACACACACACACACACACAGGACAAAGAGGTCGAACATTTCACTCTTAAAAAAAAAAGAATAAAAATTTATTCGCATGCAAAGTTATACAGTATACAACTGTATAAAAAGTGGTGTGCTGCTGTCAGATGGATAGATGGACCAAGAAATGATCAATGGATAGACAAAAATGGGCAAGAGAGTGAGTTAAAGAAGGAGAATAATTAAAATTAAATAGAAAGAAGAAGGCAAATGTATTTGAATAAAAAGTACGCAAGAAAGAGAAAGAACTGATACAAATCCATCCATCCATCCATCTAGGAATCTCTGTAGTCTAACTAGTGACCGTGGAGGCCAATGGTGATTACCACAGTATTTATTCGCATCTTTACGACCGCGGTAGGACCTCTGATGAACATTCACACACTCGTTCACACACTACGGCCAATTTGGGAACGCTGATTAACTTAATCTGCATGTCTTTGGGAGGAAACAGGGGCACCCAGAGGAATACCACCAAGCACAGGGAGAACACGCAACCTCCACACACACAGACCCGAGGTGGGAATCGAACCCTCGACCCTGGAGATGCGAAGCACATAGTTTAAGATAGAAAATCTTTGTTGCAGTTTCCTTAGGAACTGAGAACTCCAAACCTGTTCCAGCATGACAACATGATGACATGAAGATGAAATGCTGGTGTATTAAGAGTGTGTTTGAGCGGAAGAACTCAAGTGTCCTGCACAGAACCTCCACCTTTGGGTGGAACTGATGTAGATCTGGGCATCTGAGCTCACTAACGCTCCTGTGGAATGCCTGAATGAACACACATCCACACGGCTAAGCTCCAACATCTACTGTAGAGCCTTCACAGAAGATAAGAGTGGAGTTTATTATAACAGGAGAGGGGGGTGGGGTGGGGGGTGAATCTAGAATGAGAAGGTCGACAAGGACGTGTGGGTCTGGTGTTTATGGGTGAATCTGTATTTGTGTAGTTAGTCACCGAAGTGCATTTTTTTTTGACCAGACTAAACACTAAACACAGTCCAGACATGTGTACAGTAAATATTGGTAATTTGCTTAATTGATGTCAGGATTTGAGACATGGATAATGAAAGGTGAACATCCATGACGATGCAGGAAATGTTGAGTTTTGATTCTGAAGCTGTGCACATTTTTGTGCCGGTTTTCACATCTGAGCTCTGATACATTTAGGGATGAATTCATTTCAGCTGAGTTCAGTGAATGATGGACATTTTGGATGGGAAGTTTTATACAAGTGTGTTTCTGTATGTGTGTATGTATGAATGTGTGTGTGGTTAAGTGAATGGGTTTGTGGCCTTTTTAAAGGAAAAAAAAAAGAAAAAAGAAAAAAACTTGCTGATGCTGACTTCATCAGAAGAGCCCCGATAAGCTCCTGGTCATGAAGTTTGCTGCGGCGGCGGTTTGTTGATTCGTACGACTCGAGAGATGAAGGTTTAAAGAGCGCTGGTCACACATCGCCAAGTGCAAAGGGCATTAAGAAATACTAATAAATACTAAATGATGTGGCTCGCGGCTTTGAGCCTGAGGCCCAGTGGGTTTTTTTGGTGTGTGGGTTTCTTGGTGCCTCATTACGTCAATATGATTAGCGATGACAGCAAATCCCGTCTCTTCTGATGCATTTCTGTTTGTGAGAACGCAGCATAAACGTTTAAGCGCATTACCTGCGCTTCCCGTCAGGACTCAGGGGTTTAACACGAGCAACATTTAAATAGTTTGTCCGTGACATCCTTAAAATTCATCTGCTTTTTTTTTTTTTCCTTTAGCTGAAGTTGCAGGTTTGTACTCCGGACTTCATCATGCAAACAAGCTCAGCTTTCAGCTCATAATATGAATCAGTCTCATTGGTAATAAAGATTAGTCCTACTTGGATTAGTCTTATTTTTTATTTCCTATCAGCCCATAAGAAAACATTCACAGTGCTTATAATATATTACAATGAAGATAGTGTTGAAGGACTTTGCATCTGTTGTCAGAAATAAAAACATTAAAAGGTTAAACACAGACCCTGACAGTCTTCACTACAGTATGTACTGTATAAGCGCATTATCCCGGCTTCCTGTCAGGACTCGGAGGTTTAACACGAGCAAAAGATAAGTGACATATAAATAGTTCATCCGTGACATACTTTACATGATTTCTGGAATTTTCTCTGCCTCTTCCTCTAAAGTTTCAGCTCCACTTCATTTTATCTCTAATGTCCGTCTCATAAAAACTCAAATACACAAATAAATCAAATACTTCTCAGCTACGCCAGAGTGTCTAACTGGTTTATACTGAATTTATACTGACTGTATTTATTTTTCTTCCTTATAATCAGACTCCCGGACACGAGTTTATTTATAAATCAGGAACTTAGGAACTGTAAATCAGGTGAGGTCACAGGTAGGTCTCGGTACAGGCGAAAAAGAACCAGGACAGAATCGTTATCGAATTCCAGATGTTCTGATGTACAGCTGAGAAGTTATATATTTTTCTTCTTATTGTATATTTTTTTTCCATTTATAATAAAGGTATTTATAGTGCATGAAGGTTGAATGCTGAAATCAGAAGGTGTGCGTTATTTTTATACAGTAATGTACAGTATATGGAAATTGACAGGTTTATAATAATGGGCTTGTTTTTGTATGTTAGCACTTCCGTAGTAACCACTGCAGCACTGGAGAGCTTGTATGACTGATGTAATAAAAAAAACATTATAATGATTTAAATATTCTTCTACCTCTGAGCCTCTTTGAAGGGTCTCATGATCAGTGTACCAAATAGATGGATGGATAGATGGATGGATTTACTATCCATACTTGGGATACTTTAGGATACTTTATTGATCCCAAAGGACATTCCATAACTTGAGTACCAAATGGTCAGCGTATCACATTAGTGTACCAAATGATTAGTGTACCAAATGAACCTTGAACCAAATGATCAGGTTATCCGACACACAGTGCACTTTATGGCACCTGAGTAGTTCACCCTAGGGTGCTATACTTTATGTCAAGTAGTTTCCTGAGAATTAGAACAAAAACCTGCGCCGTGTGTGGACCAGGTGGTTCCACTATGCGTCTATGGTGTGGCACGGTCACCAACTTGACCACCGTGACATTAATTAGCATAAATTAGCTCATTTGTGATAATCTTTATTTGAGCAGTCAGGAATTATCTCATTGCCTTAAGCCCAGATCCTTTCATGAATTTTGCTACGAATTCAGAAAGTATGATTAGTCACAAAGCTCAGTGTGTCAGGGTGACCTGTAGAGATGGTGGTTTTGTTCATGCTTAAAAAAATAAATAATGGCAAAACTACAGCACTGTAATTGCAAAACTTGTCTTGCATATGCAGTGGTGCCTGGTTCCCGGTTGCTACCTTTTGGGTGCTGATGTACTTGCTTGTCCGGTGCATCTCATGGGGGCTTGATCGGATTGGAATCTGGGGAGTTTGGAGGCCGGGTCGGGAACCTTGGGCTGTTTGTCAGCTGACCCCTGTGCGCAGTGGGACATGGTGCACTGGCAGTTCTCGAGTCCTTCTGTCATGGCCTGCATTAACTTTTTTGTGACCTGTGCTACATTGGGTTTTCTGTGGGAGTTTGGACCTGACAGGCTGGACTTTGGTCCCCATGGGCAGGGGTGAGCCTTGGGTGCACATCATCCTGTCACCAGGTTACTGGTTTATAATTGATAATGTTATTCAGGTCACCTGATGGTGGTGTTAGTGTTATGGCTGATTGGTGTCTGTTTCAATACATCTGTAGAGGATCACTTCTGTCCTCTCATATAGGCAGCTATAGTAGCATGACTTCAAGGAGTCCCACATCGGTTATCACATTTCTCTCTGTAGACCCTCACAGTGCACTTTGTAAGTAATGGGGCTAGTTGTAAGTAAGCGTCAGCATCCATGTCACATCCATACTGAACTATCAGCTGTTCTGTGTCTTTACATAGCGGCAGTGTTGCTATGACGTATCTAATGATGTAAGTGGGAAATGGATTTTATTATTTTATTGTTATACAACAAATCTGTTTTTTTTTTTTTTTTTTTTTTTTTAAACACATGCCTCAGTTCTGTGTGTTTATGCCTTACAGTCTTTGCTATTTTCCACCAATGATAACTGGTGGAATCTAAAGATTTTTAGAGAATAAAACCAGTCAGCGTAGATTTGATTTTAGCTTCTCTTCTGTGTAGTTTCACACACAGCTTCCACACGTCTGCGTCGGTTTATTGTCTCGCTGATGATGTCACCGAGCTGAAATCTCCACCGAATGGACTTCTCTCTCTCCGTCCCTCTTTCAGCCATGCTTCACTGATCCTCTTCACCGTGTTGAGCCAACGCAGCCAAAGATCACTGAAATCCTGCTACACTGCCATAAAAAGTCATACAACAATATCAAATTTCAAGCTCCGGGAGACAGAACAGTCATCAGGCTGCCGTCGCGGTTCTGTCGCCTTCCAGGAGACCCGGACTCGCTGCTTCACTTCGCCTGTCAGTTAGTCAAGCCAAGTAGTGCTAGTTAGGAAAGGTTGTGCATGAAATAAAAAAGTGCAAGAAATAAAAAAAGAAGTGCATTGGAGGAAAGAAAAAATAGGATAAAATTAAGTTATGGTATAAAAAAAATAAGGCTTAAACAATTAAACTATAAAAATATTTTAATACAGAATTTTATTAAATCCATTTTAGAAATGTAACAGAATTTTCCATTTTGGAAATTTTTATCCTATTTTTTACATTTTTTTATTGTAATCAATAAATTACAATGCAAGACTTCTTAATGAATTCTTATTACCCAAAATGCACTATTAATCTTATTTTTACATTAATTACATTAACGTTAAACATTCATTTTGAGAAACAACATGTTTACATTTGTAAATGTAAATATTTACAAATGTGCCTGTAAATATTATTCAGGTGCGTGTGTAACTAAAGAGACTGTAAAGTCAGATAAACAAATAAATCACACTTGCGTTCCACATGATTCTTATGTTACAGCAGCTATAAACTGTCGTTCACTCACCAGCCGGTCTTTTATCTCTCTATCTGTCTCTCTCTGTCTCTCTCTCTCCTGAAGTTGACCGATAAAGCAAAGCGTAAACTCCTCTGTCCTGACGATGTCATAAAACTCCTGCATAAAACTTAAAAGTTAAAAGTTACGGCTTTAGTTTGTTTGTTCACAAATACATCTTCACTCCCTCTGTTTCTCTCTCTCTCTCTCTCTCTCTCTCACACACACACACACACACACACACACACACACACACACACACACACACACACTGGTCTTCTGTGTTCACTGGAGCTGCACTAATGTGTCCAACACAGCTGTAATTTATTGCAATTAGCAGCATCTCATTTGGGCGAGTAATGACACAGCGACTTTTGATGAATGGCGATTAGTCGTTTGTGGATCATCTCACAAGAACAGGTGGGGATCTATTTATTTATTCATCTGGTTACGAGAGAGAGAGAGAGAGAGAGTAGGTAAAATCATCAGCAAAAAATAATTTAAAGCTCTGGAGTCGAGAAAGATCCTCTGAACAGAATCAACAACAACAAAAAAAACTGAGGGAATATTACAGGCACAGACATTGGATGGATGGATGGATGGATGGATGGATGGATGGATGGATGGAAATGTATTAGTAGTTTCTTTAATTATTGATCTTTGCTTGACTCTTTAATGATTTGACTTGTAATTAACCATCCTCCGCTCTAAATATTTTGTTTGATTGTTTATTTGGTTCATTTCTAATCTATTTAATGATCCAAAAGTGATAAAAAAACAAAGCAATTAAATAAACACTTGGTTGATCCTGAGAAGCTTCGTGTCCATCAACAGAGCTGTATTTATAATCCAGTAAGCTGCTTTCCCAAGAAAGAATTAAAGACTAATGTAGTATGTTTATCCTTTTTTTCCTAACCGTCGTTTTGTACTTAATCACGATGCATAGAGGTGAGACAAATAACTTTTTTGTTATATTATTTGTGCATCTATTTAAACATCACAGCAGTGCTGCAAATAATTTCTTAATCTATCCCAGTGATGTATCTGGGCATTTAGGCATTTCTTCATGCACATCCTCGTTCCTCCTCTTGCTTTGTGTGTGTGTGTGTGTGTGTGTGTGTGTGTGTGTGTGTGTGTGTGTGTGTGTGTGTGTGTGTGTGTGTGTGTGTGTGTGTTTCTGCTTTAACCCAGAGCTGTGATCGATCAGTGCCTGTTTAAGCTCGGCAGCGCTGGAACCCCAGAGGCCAAAATCCTTCCTCTCTGTTCCCACCGCAAAATCGGAAAAGGCACAGGCTCACGCACAGGTATCCAGCCTAAAGAGCGGGCAGATGGCGAGCCCAGCTGTTCCTGGGTTTCAGAGGCGGCTCTCTTCTCTCACCCTTTCTCTTTCGCTCTCTCTCTCTATCTATCCCTCCATCTCTCCAGGGTCAGAGTCGCACCGCTGGGGAATTAAAACTCTGCCAGCTTCCTCTGCTTCACTGGCACGGGGGCACGGAGTTCACGCCTCTCATCTCCAACTCTCCACCTGCTGAGTTCCAACTTCAATGTGTTAGGCATTTGAAGTGAGCTTGGGGAGATGTGCACTCTCTCTCTATCTCTCTCTCAACACACACCTACACACACACACACACACACACACACACACACACACACACACACACACACACACCTACACACACACACACACACACTCACACACACTTACACAGACAAGCCGCCATGCTATTTGAGTGTTCTACTAAAGTTTTAATTCACATTTAATGAAGCATGTCGCTCCGCTCGTCCTCTAGCAAGTCGGATCGGTGAATAAACTCGAACACCCTCGGCTTAATAAAGCCGCAATAACACTCAAGTCTTCTTACTTACCTAAAGGATCCAGATCTACATAATATTCACCCTTATTCGTCCATGTAAGTGCTGTTTATCATTGTGCTGTCTTCTATGACACACAGCAAGTCAGAGAGGAAATGAGAGGAAAAGTGTGTGTGTGTGTGTGTGTGTGTGTGTGTGTGTGTGTGTGTGTGTGTGAAAGAGAGAGAAAGAGATGCACAGATACACACAGACTTTTCCTCTGAATGTGATGGTGTTATTTTCTATTCTATGCAAATCGTATTTGTCGTGTAGAGATAAAGATATTATCATCCCACAAGGGTTTGAGTGATCGTCCCACATGAAGCATTCAGCGGTTCTGGATTTATTCTCATGAACACCAAACACACATCTTTCCTCCTGAAACCCTAAATTGCTCCTCCTTGCTTTTTAGCTCCTCCCCTTTAGGAAACAAGAAATGAAAACAGGGATCAGAGGATGGATGAGCCATCATTCTCCAGTGATGTGATGTATTCATGATATCATACAGTACAGGCAATAAAACACAGTAACGATCCATGGACAGGGTGGAGAGAGCGAGAGAATGTCATAGTCTTCAAGTTGATTATTTTTAAATAACAGCATGTGACACATTCTATTTATTATATAACAACAGCGATTCCCCAAGAATGATCATTTTAAGTTCATGTCATGCTTTTTATGCATTTCTGATTGCATTAAACGCTGTGGAACATCTGCGAATCAGGTGAGCTCCTTTTCTAACTTCTGAGTGTTACAAAGTGCTGGAACTGGAGACTCCTTCCATTTATGTGAAATACACATTAGATCAGGACGAGTGCATTAATATAAACCGGAATCAAGTAGAGCTGAATAGATCTTTTGGTTTATTGGCAGTGAGACACTAGGAGATGGAATATGATTTGAAGAAATGAAGAAATACAATTGGAAAAAACACAAATGGAAAGCCACTCAAACGAGGATGGGTTCCCTGTTGAGTCTGATTCCTCTCAAGCTTTATACATACTGTAAGAGAGACGCCTTTCCTAACCATGTCTGTCAGATCTTCTGCCTCCTTGAACATAGTCATGAGCTTCCTTATGTTTCTTTGGTATTATGATTATGTTAATAATCCGTGTTTGGAGGTTTACTGTAAAATGATCACCGACTAGTTAAAGAAAAGCTTTAGCTTTGATTTGATTATCTTAATATTGACTCAATATCAACCCACTTAAGACTCGATCCTGACTCAGTTAGATTACGTCTTCTTATAACACAGAAGACGTAATCTAACCTCAAAACCGGAGAAAAATCTCATTCATCAAAAATGTTTCATAGCAGATTAAACACCACCTTGAGCAGAACCGTTTTGTTATACATTTTTATACAAAACAAGTGTATTATAATTAAATGCTTTAAACATGTAAACGCACATCTTATCATATCAATGGAACCTTTAACTGGAATGAGTTCACTCAGGTTGGAGAAACACAGCGAGTGATTTGGGTGTACTGTTTGGGAACAAAGCCATATACTGTAACTAATTGGAATCCAGGCCATTTTCAGGCATTTCCTGTAGGACCAGGTATGATTAGTTAAGATTTGTGAAGAAATCAGAAAATCCACTTCAACCTGATACAGTTCTTCCTCAGCATACGAATGCCCCATACGTTTGCCTTTAGAACTAAATTTGCCTCGGCACACGAACCACTGATCATCCGGTAGTCGTTCAAAACTCGTTCGCATCAGTGAAATGTTTTGTGCTTTTTTTTTTTTTTTTTTAGCATTTTGGCCAAATTAAGGTTGATGAGGTTTAATGTCTTTTTATTTAATATTTTACTTGGTTTACACATCTTTTCTAAATGTTTTGATTGGTTTTATATGCAAACATATGATTATAGTGTTGAAAATTGGTAATATTGGTAAAAAGTTTGGGTGCTGGAACGGATTATCTGCATTTACATTATTTCCTATGGGACAATGCGTTTCACAATACGTAATTTCACCTTGAGAGCTCCGGGCCTCCGGAACGCAGCGGCCGAGGTACCGCTGTAACATGAACACGTCCAAGAAGGCTTCCATTCACCTGGTATCGGGAACCAACTGAAACAACAGGAGACAGCCATCTTGGACATTGGCATCACTAGACGCCATCCTTCAGATTTAACTAATTATGCCTCCGCGCTTTGTTTCCTCAACTCCCGCTTTCTGGCCTTGTGCAGTAGAAATCTTCTTCCTGCAGTTACGGAAAAAAAGAAAGGAAGAAAGAAGAGGCCATACTTCACGCTAGGTGTACTTTGAGTTTGAAAAACCGAACACAAGATATATATTTTTTTACCTTTTCATCGCTGCTGTGTGCGGAAGATTCTCAGTGAGGATTTTTGAGCTGCACAGCTAAACCACTGAAGCATGGACAAACATAATCTGTGATATACTGTAAGAGGATTAGTGAGATACTGAGTCATCAACATGTCGCAAAGAATTATCACTGTGTGCAATGACATGATATCAGAAAGGAGGAAAAAATACATTCAAAAATAAATAAAAACCTCAGCACAGAATGGAGAGAAAAGAAGAGAGAAGCTCAGGCAGCTTTTCTGTGAATGACACAGTGTGTCACAGCCTGCGCCGAGATTTAATTATGGACTTCAGCTATTCACTCAGATCTCAATCACGCTGCGGAATAACGCATCCCTGAGACTCATCAAGACGTTCAGCAGGAGTTTAAATAAGGAGGCACATGGCCTTGAAAGAGAACAACCATAATTGAGTCTTTGCGAAGTCTCCTGTCGAGCCTGAGTGTTGAATTCATTGGAGTTTGAGGTCGATGTAATGCGGATGAAATTGCGTGCCCGAAAGCCATGTCGCTTTGTTTACTGCGAAAATTGCATTTCAAAAGAAGTCAAATGTGTGTGTTACCTTATAGCAATCAAAATGGAGACCGGGTTTTTGACAGTGTGGCTTATGGAGCTCACACACAGACACTTCGTTCTGCTCTGCATTCTGATTGGTTAGATGCAGGTAAATAAATGATTAACCAATTCAACACAAATCCCAGTGCAGTGCTGGAGTTCTTAGCCAAAAATAATGTATTGAGATGCTGATTTTAAAAGTGTAATTGTCACTTGAAATGATGTTAATTTGACATTTATGGAAGGAAACTCCAGCGTCAGCACATTGTACCAGAGACAACTATATACTCTTCTTTCTTAAAGACAATTTAAATGTTTAGCTTTACTCAAAAATCAAGTTTGAATCTTACTTGTATTGTGAATGTCACATCACCATCTTCAGCACTAGTGGTCACCTGACCACAAAAGAACTGACTGAAGATCCTGACCAGGTGACCATTTGTGCTCAGGCCACTGATGTGACATTGATGTAAAAACTTTCACGATCTAATTAAGTTACAGACTTTATTTTGAGAAGAGTGGACATTTGTGAGATCAGTCCAAGATCAGATAACATTTCTGGATAGAACTTAGGAAAAAGAGCTAAGGCTTTTTGTGGGGGAAAAATGTTATCCTACACTATCCTGCATGATCTTCTGTATCATTCATAGCAAGCGTAGCCAATCACTGCTGTCTGTAAGCTCACACAAGCAGGAGTGGGTGGAGAGCAGCTTTCCTAAATGATGTTGCTGAGCAGCAGGACAAAAAGTTATGGTCGGCTGACTTGAAAGATAACATATGAGAGCCTTCGTTCTCTCTAGATACTAACTCCAGGCTTTCAAGTGGGAATTCATAAATTTGGTAGAAAATCAGGGACAATTTAGCAAAAAAAAAAAAAAAAAAAAAAGGCTGTTTCTTTGCTCATTTGAGAATAGGAACTAATATTAAATGCATCCAAAAATTGTTAAAATGTACATTCATTCAATAACAAATATGACAAATTGAAATTGTTGTGAATTGCTGTGGTGTTCAGAGAAATTAAAGACTTATAGAAAAATGTGATCTTATAGGAAAATAATCAGTAACAGTAACAGAAAAACTCTACATCTCACAAGCCTGGGATGGATCATGTTCCTATGACAGCGTGTCCCAAAATGTTGTTTATTCCAGGGGATTCATCTCCATGTCACGATCTTCTAATCTCCCTGGACGTGATCTCACCTTCACTCACTGCACACAACCAGAGGGGAACCTTGGACAATCTGCTGGATTATGGACAAACACACTTGTGTCTAGTTTATTTCTTCAGAAACAGTTGATTTCTGTCCACACAGGCCACTCAGGAGCTTGTTCATTTGCCCGTCAGATTTCCAGACCGATCTGCCTTTAAGTGCCATTCGACCAGCTGATCCAGCATGCAGCTGCAGCATCTTGCAAAGTTCTTCTACACCGTCCCATTGCTTCATTCCATCCAAAAACAGACCTGTGATCTCTTACCCTTAAGCATTCATCACACCCTACACTGCACCACACTCACACCAATCCTCTAGTACTGCTTGCCTGTTAACTCCATCACTCAGGAAACAAGGATGACCAGCATCAGGGTTCTTCTCTGTTCTGGTGGTAGAATGAACTTTCTCTAGATCAGTTGTTCCCAACCTCAGCTCACAACATACTTAGCTTAATTACTCAGACAATTGACATCCTTTTCTGAACCAAGGCGGAGAACCACTGCAAGATGTCCAAGCATTATTAGGATGATGCCTAAAGGGCTAACTTTTCCCTTAAGCGGTTAATTTAAATTAGCATTTGTTTGTGCTTTTTAAATACTATATTACATCCACAACAGAGACTGTAAACTAAGGGGTCTCATTCAGTACCCTAGTGAAGACGTATCAGGCATCTGGAAGTGCTACAATGCCATACTGTACATTTAAACGCTATATATATACTGCAATGTTTATTATGTAAAAGTACCTTATTTTGGAGATGTTTGAATGCTGTTTTAATCTAGATGTAATGATTAGCCTATGATGTGTTTGTAGATGGTTAGCGTCTGCTCTTATCTCCTGCTATGTTGAACACCCTGGCAGACAAGAAGCCTAATTTCGGCTCCTGGTTTTCAGCATCTGTTCTGTAGCTAATTACTCAGATCCTCCACCTCTCCTCATGTGTCTCAGCTTTAGGACATGACTCAAATTTCACTTCCCACTCCAAACCTCCGGGATATTGGATATCCGATTAATCTCAGATTAAGCGAACGCACTACTATTCCTCAGGATTCGAGAAAGAAAAAGGTTTAAATTCTGAAAGTGTGCAGTCAGCGCTCATGGTTCCTGAATACACTGGATTGGATAATGGCTGTTTGAG
>JAAGKR010009303.1:0-17565 GCA_011419295.1 Clarias macrocephalus | reverse complement strand
CACAAGTTTATTAATCTGTTAATTATCCTTCAATGGACTTTTCCTTTAACTATCATGTTCAGTGTTTAACAACATTAACAGCATTTCTCACTGCAAATGCAAAAATGTGGGAGATGTGATCAGCTTGTGTCTACACACACAAGGATTTACCAATGAACAAGAAATCAATCAGTGATTCCTAGAGATGAACAAAAATGCAAAAAAAAAAAATCTTCAAGTTAATAGAACTCCTGTATTAGATGACAATTAATTTAACCAGTCATAGTTGGTTTGGGATCTGCAGTGTTTTTCTTTTTGCATGGAATTTTATTTTGTATGCATTTGTATATTTGTAGCGCATTTCCAAAATGTTAATGTGTTGACATTTGTAGGTATTTATCGCGGGAATTCACCATCGTTTTCATTATCGGAGTGTACGTTCCATCTACACTCAGTAATCTGCAGAGCACACACCCGGGTGGACTGTTTATTGTTGCTGGAGATTTCAACCACGCAAATCTCAAGTCAGTGCTTCCTAAATTTCATCAGTATGTGGACTTTGCAACGAAAGGGGAAAACACACTGGATCTTGTTTACACAAACATCCCCGATGCATATCGGACAGAGCCCCGCCACACCTCGGCTACTCAGACCCCATCTATGTTATGCTAATTCCAGCACACAGATCACTCGTTAGGCCTTCAAAACCGGTTCTGAAGCAGTTGAAAACCTGGCCAGCAGGAGCCATCTCTGCTCTTCAGGACTGTTTCGAGAACACTGACTGGAACATGTTTAGGGAGGCTGCGACTAACGGCGACTTCACCGACTTGGAGGAGTACACGTCATCAGTGACCAGCTACATCAACAAGTGCACAGATGACATCACTGTTGTGGGAGATTTTTCTCCTACACTTGCTACTGTTGCCTAAATTATCATTACACAAATACTGTAACTTCAAAAAAGAACCAAAGAAAAACCCAGGGCTAAGGCACTGAGTTACTGATCGGAAGATTGGCAGTTCGATTCCCAGCTCAGCCAGGTTACCATTGTTGGGCCCTTGAGCAAGGACCTTAACCCTATCTGCTCCAGGGATACCGTATCATGGCTGACCCTGCGCTCTGACCCCAGTTACGCAGGGATATGTGAAGAAGGAATTTCACTGTGCTCTAATGTACAGTACAGACCAAAAGTTTGGACACACCTTCTCATTCAAAGAGGTTGAATTTGTATTATGGCAAGAAAAAAGCAGCTAAGTAAAGAGAAACGAGTGGCCATCATTACTTTAAGAAATGAAGGTCAGTCAGTCCGAAAAATTAGGAAAACTTTGAAAGTGTCCCCAAGTGCAGTCACAAAAAGCATCAAGCGCTACAAAGAAACTGGCTCACATGCGGACCGGCCCAGGAAATGAAGACCGAGAGTCACCTCTGCTGCGGAGGATAAGTTCATCCGAGTCACCAGCCTCAGAAATCGCAGGTTAGCAGCAGCTCAGATCAGAGAGCAGGTCAATGCCACACAGAGTTCTAGCAGCAGACACATCTCTAGAACAACTGTTAAGGCCTGTGTGAATCAGGCCTTCATGGTAGAATATCTGCTAGGAAACCACTGCTAAGGACAGGCAACAAGCAGAAGAGACTTGTTTGGGCTAAAGAACACAATAAAGAACACAATAAAGAAAACTCTTTGAATGAGAAGGGGTGTCCAAACTGTATATGTGACAAATAAAGACTTTACTTTACTTACTACTACTAAGGCAGGATTTATTGCAGCAACAAAACCAGGTGAGCCAGCCTTGCATTGCCCAGGTTGCGAATCAGGGCACCACCAAGAACAGACTGATTTGACTGTGACATAAGCACTTATTTTATACAGTTTGCAAGGGGAGGGGCGCTCACCTAGCCCCCTCCTCTGTACACTTTTTTTCCACCCCTTACCAAATTATTAACCTATTATAATTCAACTTTTTCCAATATTTTCACTCATTATAATTACAATTTCTTCTACCCAAGTTTGTTACGTCCTATCCCTCGTTATCTGACTCCATATTTCTTCTCATTATAACTTATTTTTCTTACAAATAATTTTCCATTATTTTTAAACTAAGTTTGTTAATTTTTTTAAATATTGGGGTGGTGCGTATTTTTCCTGTATATTCCTAGTTTTTCCAGGTTACCATGGGTAAGCATCTCTGTCGCATTTATTTCAATTACTTGTCTTATTTTCCCAATTTGTTGTATTTATGAAGGATTGCATTTATTTTAATGTTATAGCTAAGTAATGTTACTGCTCAAGTGCTGACTACATCCCTGTGGATGACTCGGACTCCGGAACATAACCTCTTTGAGGATTACACTCCTACTGAACCTGTCATGGACCGGGCCTCTGTGAGTTTTCGCCAGAATGAGTCTGATGGATCATTGAGGCAATTTCTACATGAGAAAGGTCTTACTTATGTCAGGAAGATGCCTGCATCTGGAGGCAAATAGCCCTCCTTCTCATTCTTTTAGGCTTGTAAGGACAGAGTCTAGTACTCCAGCCCCATCTATCTCATGGCCTGTTTGTCAAAACATGTTGGTACTCAGACTGATTTTAAAGTGTCTGTTGGTACCCAAACTGATTTTCCTCCAGCACCTGCACCACTTTTAAATCGCGGTGTTTCTGTTTTTATTCCTAACACTGATCTTCCCATTAATGTGGTTCTGGATAAGAGAAGGCTTGATATTTGATATATTATGCCTTTTGTTGTTTGATGCTTACCCAGGCCCCCTATTTTACTGTACTTTTATTGTTGGGCCTTATACTTTGTATTTTTATTTTATTCACTATGTAGGTGCACATGCTATTTTATTTTGTGCCTACTCTTATTAAACTTATTATTCCTTAAGCTGAGTGTGTGTTTTTGGTTATTTGTCTGTGTTCCTTTAATTTGACATGCCTGGACATGTATCCAACACCTGTTCCATCACAGCTAAGATCACCCCATGTTTGAGATTACCTCATGTCAGAGGCCGCTGACATTACATCTTGTCTAGGGACATCAGGTACTTTTGGATACTCAGTGTACAAAGATTACGTCATGCACGCTTGGGTACACACCATACACCAAGCATCCCACCACTATGATATCATGTCTATGACATCACATGTTCTAGGTACATGCCAACTATAGGACCAACTACAACTACAGGACTTCATCACTTTCCTGTGAAGGTGACGGTTCCCTTCCAGATGCGGTGAACAGCTTTTACGCACGGTTTGACATGCAGAATGACATAATGGCGAGGAAGACCACCCCTCCTCCGAACGACCAGGTGCTGTCTCTCACTACAGCTGATGTAAGGAAAACTCAACCCACATAGAGAGTCAACCCACGTAAAGCTGCTGGACCAGACAACATCCCAGGCAGAGTGCTCAGAGAATGTGTAGAACAGCTGGCAGATGTTCTCACCGACATCTTCAACATCTCTCTGAGCAGCGCCATCGTTCCCACATGCTTAAAGTCTACCACCATCGTCCCTGTGCCAAAGAAATCTTCGGTGTCCTATCTCAATGACTACCGCCGTGTTGCACTCACACCCATCATCATGAAGTGCTTCGAGCGGCTCGTCATGAGAAACATGTACAGTGTACAGGAAGGAAGTCCAGAGGCTAACGGACTGGTGTAAAGACAACAACCTGTCTCTGAATGTCGATAAGACAAAAGAGATGATTGTTGACTTCAGGAGGACACGGAGCAATCACTCTCCGCTCAGCATCGACGGCTCTTCTGTGGAGATCGTCAAGAGCAGAAAATTCCTGGGTGTCCACTTGGAGGAGAATCTCACCTGGTCCCTCAACACCAGCTTTCTGCACAAGAAAGCCCAACAAAGTCTTTTCTTCCTGAGAAGGCTGAGAAAGGCCCAGCTTTCACCACCAATCCTCACCACCTTCTATAGAGGAACTATTGAGAGCATCCTGAGCAGCTGCATCACTGTCTGGTTTGGGAATTGTAACATATCGGACCACAAGACCCTACAGCAGATAGTGAGGACGGCTGAGAAGATCATCTGGGCCTCTCTCCCCTTTGTCGAAGACATTTACACCACACGCTGCATCCGCAAAGCCACCAGCATTGTGGCTGACCGGACACACACACACACACACTCTTCACCCTCCTGCCATCTGGAAAAGGGTCCCGAAGCATTCGGGCACACATATCCAGACTATTACCCTTACTAGCTTTTACTCACAAGCCGTCCGTCTACTCAACACAAAGGGACTGGACTGATAAAACACACACACACAAATCATTCAAACAACTAAACTAACATCAGGACTATACTGATGCACACATGCACAATCACACTGATCTACAACCATCTTAAATGGTTTATACCTACCTACCTGAACTGCTCTTGGCAATATTTGCACATATTTATACTACCTGCTATTTGCACACAATATATATTTTTTAATTCATTGCTGCTACTTCAGAAATGTCAATTGTTTACTGCTCTTCCCACTACCTCAACTCATACCTCATCTTACGTTGTTGTGCATGTCATGTAGCTCTTTGTTTGCACATTTGCACGTGTACTTTGTTGTCTGTTGTATATTGTTGTCTCTTTTTTGTAAAGAGATTGATAGTTTTTAGGTTAACATAAAAAATGTAAATCGGTCATATCTGAGCTAGTCAGCTAATTAGATCGCTTAGTTAGCTAGCTGGTTCTGGTAAAGTACGTTGTTAATTTATGTTGTGCTGTTAATTTATGTTGTTGCATGTATGTAGCACCTTGGTCCTGGAGGAAAGTTGTTTCGTTACACTATGTACTAAACTGTATATGATTGAAATGACAATAAAAGCCTACTTGACTTCACTTGACTTGAGGTAGGGTCAGTAGTGTCCATCATACCTTATTGATATAATACAACACCTTTGGTAGTACTGGAGCAACATTACTATAATGAGCTCCCCCTTGTTGTGTTCATACTGAAAACAGAAAAAAACACACCTCATATCATCTCATTGTCTATACCACTTTATCGTGTATACAGGGTCATGGGGGGCCTGGAGCTTCCATGGTTAAAATCTTCTTTCACCAGAACAGATCCTCATTTGCTTGTATTCCTGCATGATGGCAGGCTGCTTAAGTGCTGGAAACAAGTAAAATAAATTGATGAAATAAAAGGATGAAAACTCAACAAAGTTGCACAGATATACAGTAAGTGATGGAATTATTGAAGTGACCCATGGCTCAAAATGAATTCCTCCATGTAAAAGTAAACATGTCATTATAAGTTCCGCCCCAATCAACCCTAGAAGCAGTCATGAGAGAGGACTCGTGTTTAGGCCGAGTGTGAAAACGCTCTTAACACATGTGTAGAAGTGTTACTGACTGCAGCAGCGCTCTGTCACATCATGCAGTTGTTTCAGTTGAACAGAAATAGCATTGTGGTTTCTGAGTTTCTGAGACTGAGTGTTTAATCAGCAGCTCACACTGACTTATTTTGGGTCACTTCAACAGTCTGAATGTCTTTATGTTAGAATCTCAGACTGAAACACAAAAGAGCTGGAGTTCATTAATAAAAATGTCTAAAAATATCATGTAGAATGTTGAGATCACTATTTATTCAGACTGTACTAGAGACTGTGCTCTATCTGTGTGAGGCCTGTTATCCACCCTAAAGGACACAACAACAGAGAAAGAACTGGTATTAATTAAAGTGTAATCTCACACATTTTGATAAATATAAAACTTTTTTGATTAATCCGTATAAAAATATCCAGAATTATTTATATAAAGCATTTAGACAAAGTGCTGCTGCAGTCTATGAGTCCGGCAGTTTCAGCTCCTTTGATGTGGTAAAAGCCTTAATGTCCTCACACTGCTGTTTGTTTTGAGACGTGTGTTTTATAGTTTCGTATTCACACCAGAGAGTGTGTTTCATTGTTAATGGAAACAGCACTGTGGTTTAAAGTGAGAGATACACTGTAAAATAAAGAGTTTGTTGTTTTCATTATCAGAGCTGTAAGAGATGTTAGACTTTTATAGAGACTGGTGATTAACATATCAGGTTAAAGATTCAGTTACTGTGTTTAAATTTTATGTTGTGAAATTGAAACTCAGAAACATATTTCACTTTTGAGAAACATATTAATGATTGTACTGAGATGTATTTAAGTTACAGAATTAATACACTTCCTCATCGTTAACTAAAAAAGTGATGTCAGGTTAACGCGTCAGCAACAACATTAATGTCAGTTGTGTCTCCTCCGGCTTTCCTCCACTTTTCCTGCATAATGTCACTGTTTTGGCGCGAGTCAAGCACTCTCCTTGCTGCTAGTAAGCTATGATGTTGGGAGAGTAGGCATGAGTCAACGTGACAATCCAATGTCTGGGCAGCCTACTGACTCGGAATGGGGGAGGTAACATTGATGCAGCAGCTTTTCTCCTCTCTGTGTCTGTGTCTCCTCTTGCTTTCCTACACTTTGATGACTGAGATGTATTGTCCAAGACAAGATAAATGTAAATAGGAAAATATAAGTCATGTAAACAACTGATCTGATTGTTTCTCTCTTGATCCAATAAATAGTTCATTTTTGCCCTGTTTGCCCCATGCAGTGTTTAAATAAGGTAATGAGATTCCAAGAGGAAAATGTGATTCCATTCCTAATCGGTAAGGTTGGTAAGAATCACACATTGTCAGTAGTCCTTGTCTCAGACTTCCATCCACTGGCTTGTGGTCTATGACAGGGAAAGGGGCACAGATGAGTTTTATTTCATATGCAGAGAAGCTCTAAAGAATAAAGAAGAAGCCAAATTCTTGTAATAATCATAAACCAGTAAGTGAGATTTGTCCAAAGAGCTTTCTTCTTCTTCTTGTCCTTCTGCTGCTATATTTTCAGCAATTCTATTGCTTTACAGCAGGCAAACCCACTTTTTGCATGTAAAAAGCACATGTTCTGATTAAATGCTTTACGCATGTGAACACACCTCCTAGTGGATCAACGTCCATGTAAACAGTTAAATTGGAATTGTCGTGAATTTCCAGATATTTTTGCTACTCGCTCCCTAAAGTGGTATATAGTAGTATAGTAGCAGTAGTAGCCACCTCAAATAGCTGAGGCCGTGTGAATGTCACGTGGATCCCGTGTGGCTGCCCTTTGCACCACGTAATCCCCTAATCTATCTTGCCAAGAAGGCGTGTCAAGATTTCACAGGAAAACACGCCCATTCAAGCTTTATTTATTCTTTTATGTGGTGCCACCACCACACGCATTTGTTCTCAAGAACACGTTAACACAAGACCGCAATTTGTGATTGCAATCACATGATTTTAACAATCCACCCCACCCCCACCGGACTGACACTATCAAACTGCACTACAGAGATGAAGATGGCAGCTTAATGGACCTTATTCAGGATAAGTGGTGACTTTTTTAATAAAATTTGTTTGGAGTAGTTTATAGTTTTTATCGGCCGTTTTAAATATCCCTGGCAGCACCAGCAGCGGTCAGATGTGACTTTAGAGAACTTAATGGTCTGTTTACCAAGTCTGGAGTTACATTACACCTTACTGTCAGCGTCACAAACTCACAATGTCACTCCTGTTTCCTTCAAAAAGATGCTAAAACTTCGGAAGTACTATTAATGTCACTATTACAAAAGCTGCACTACTCTAAAAACTTATAAGAAGAGAGTTTGTGCTCTCTAAGAATGTGAATGAGCGTTGTCTGCATTCAGATAAATTCAGAATTAAATTATTCTTTGGGTAAGAGTTAATCTGGAATATAATGTGATGCGCGCTCAGTTTAAGTCAATAATGCACAGCACAAAAAATACATAACCCTCTCTCTCATAGGTCCTCGGTAAGGGCATAAGCCCCGAGAGAGTCAAAAGTTTTATTTTTGTTTTTAATAATCCCACGCTATCTCGAAAGGTCTTCTCGAGCGTTGTCTGGATTTAGATAAATTCAGAATTTATTTATTCTTTGGGTAAAAGTTAATCTGCAGGAATAAAAACCCTGAGGTGTTTATCAGTTAAGGAGCAGGGCCTCTTCAATACCCGGAAAGTTATAGTTTGGCTTCAGAGATGAACTAATGCTCATATACGAGTGTTATATCGCTTAACTTATTTGTATGAAAAGCACATTAATTAAATTCTCGGTTAATTTAATTGCAGATGTTATTACAGACAGACAGTGGCTAATGCTAACACAGTTCAATGGTTAACATTAGCACAGGCAGTTTATTTACATTTCAGAATTCCCAAAACAGTATTTTACACACTCTCTGGTAAATAGGTTTATTAATATATAGATATTCTGTAAAGTTTATTTCCTTGTCCTCACTAAATTCTCCTGTTCTCTTTAAGCAGAGCTCCGCTGTGGAGGATTGGCTCAGACAGGTGATGGCTGGCCTTTTGGAGCTACTGGAGACGCCTGAACAAGTTGTTGAGGGAGCTGTAGTAGGGATGACGTCACAGTGCAACAGCTTTAGAATGATGTTTAGTCAGGTCTATATTCTGAACATAGAATTACAAAACGTCTGATTCTTTGGGGAAACTATCTCTGATAGTTTTTAAAAATTAATATTTTAATATAAAAGAAGCAGATAGAGACTGATAAGCAGCTGGTGTTATCCAGGTATTTTACTGACCTTTAAGCAAAGTTTGATGTGTCACATGACCCTCTTCCTATTGAAAAAACAAAAGTTGGATCCAAGATGGCCGACTTCCAAATGGCCACCATGGTCACCACCCATCTTGAAAAGTTTGCCCTCTCACATATACTAATGTGCCACAAACAGGATGTTAATATCACCAACCATTCCCATTTTATTAAGGTGTATCCATATAAATGGCCCACCCTGTAGATAGCAGTGTCATAAGCTAATCAAAAACTGAACCAAATAGCTACCATAACATGAAGCTATCCAAAACAGGGTGAATATATTATAAACATTTACACCACAGCTGATACTGACAACCATCTGTAATCTACATACTGTAAGGCATTAGCTTAGCCACCTGTGAGCTAACCTGTTTGTGCTAAGCTACATAAGGCAGTATGTTAGCATGATTTAGCAGTGTTATCTACATGCTAACAAAACCATATAAGTGACATTAAATGACAATGTTTCACATAAACTGGCAAAAGCTTGTGATAAAATGAGGAAAAATAAATTAATATTAGTTTTATATTATCAGAATAAGGATTATATAAAATTTAAAAACTTACGCATGGTAACACCTTGCTGAATTCTCCTCCTTCATTCTCTGTTGGAGTCTCAGTGTTGTTCTGAGTTAAATCTAAACTCCTCCCACTGTCCAGAACATTCTGTAGAGCGTCTAACATCTTCCACACACGCAGGAAATTTATCGAATCTACTGTGTGTGTGTGTGTGTGTATGTGTGTGTGTGTTTGGGGCGTGGCCTTGTATGTAGATTACCCTGACTGTTTCCCTGTGAACAGCGTGTGGGCGTGTCCTGTCTCAGGTCATTATCAGTGAATAAAGTGTGGCAGAAAGACTGTATCTCTCCTTACATTCATATGGATTACATAAACTGAGAACATTTATTTTTGATTAAGTTTGCTACATTTAAAAGTAGACACTTTTAAGCTTTCTATAGATATATATGTATAGATATATAGATATGTGGATATGTGTGTGTTCATTTTAGTTCATTTTAGTGACACGTTTCAAAAAGATTTTCTGGGAGACTAACAGCAGAAAGCGCAACCTGTTTATTTTCTTTATTTTACAAAAGCACAATGTTTTATTGATATGTGAGTGTACATTAACAAATAAAGACATAAATCGATGCATTACACGTATGTGTTCGGTTAAAAATGATGGAGCATTTTAAGTTATTTTGACGGTTACCATAAAAAATGAAGTGGTCCCACCGCCGGAACAGCTGACCACATGGTGCTGATGCTGGTATACTAGTAACCCTGCTGGTGTAATTGCTGGTCAAGCTGGTGACCATCTATGGTGGTCTATGCTGTGTTTTTTTTTTTTTTCTTCAGTTTTAAGTGATTTCCATTGATTACTTTTTTTAAAAAGTGCATTTATATAAAAGGTTTGTGTTGTGTTTTTAGACAACCCACAGATATTTAATAAATGTAAAATAATGTTGTTACATGTTTTTGGTAAATGGATTATTTTTGTCTCTTGCATGTAAATGCATTTAAAGATTACACTACACGGTCCATGTATTTACATCACACATTATTTTCAGTACTAGCTATTAAAAAACAAGATTGAGCTAAAATGGTAACCAATTTTAACTACCAAAACCTTGCTGGTGGCCCAGCATATACATCATGCTGGCCTATGCTGGATTTTTCAGCAGGCATGTTGGTCTTCTATCAGTTATGCTGGTTCACCAGCTAAATCAGCATCAGGCCAGCACTAACTAGCAAGACCAATGCTGGTGGTAAGGTTTCATCAGCGTAGATATGCTGGTCTTCCATGAGTTATGCTGGTTTACCAGCTAAACCAGCATCAGACCAGCACTAACCAGTATCAACCAGTGTAGGCCAGCATATAAATCAAGCTGGTCTATGCTGGGTTTTTCAGCAAGGCTATCCTCTCTCTCTTACGCTCTCTCTCTCTCTCTCTCTCTCTCTCTCTCTCTGCGCATACGCCAGGTGTGAGTGAACGTGCGGAAGTCTGTTTGGCGTCCTGCCAAGTTTTTCGGAAGACTGTTTATTCATTTATTTATTTATTTTTCTTTAGTTAGTAAATGTGTTTCACTTAAAAAAATATAAAGTTTAAAGTGAGAGAGAGAGCGAGCGGGGCACCATGGCATCTGAGGCCGGTATAGAGACTTTCTCTCTCTGGCATGGCGTCAGGTGCATCCCGGATGACGGTGTGCCAATTGAGGATGTTTTGTTTGCGGTGGGGGAGCGGATCGGGTGTGAGAACATCTACTCTGCCTCCCGGATGAAAAAGGTCATGGTGGTGTTCGTGAACAGGGTCGACCCCGCGAGCGCACTGACGCGGAGCGGAATCTGTGTGAGAGGAGCCGTGGTTAAAATCACCCCTCTGTCTGCCCCTGCGGCACGGGTTCCTCCGTTCATAAAGGACGAGGCAATATTGAAGGAGCCGGCCTGTTTTGGGAAATTCGTCGGCCCCATGAGAGCGATCCCGCTCGGGTGTAAGAGCTCCAACATGGGGCACATCCTGTCCTTCTGCAGGCAAGTGCTTATGATTTTAAATAATGAAGAACAAACTTTGAACGTGAACTTTAAATGTAAAAAGGGGGACAGTGGCTACACCGTCTTCACCAGCACGGAGCCGCTGAAGTGCTTTGAGTGTGGGGACGTGGGACACAAGAGGCTGAGCTGTCCGCACGGAGCCATGCAGCCGGGGAGCTCACGCAGCGACGCGGCCGGGATGCAGTGGCACGAGGACAGCCAGCAGGAGAACAGCGGGAAGGCGGAGCTCACAGAGACACACACCGCGCCGGGAGCAGATAACATCGACAATACTGTATACAGTGAGAGTACAGTACCTACCGCAGACAGTGACTCCGCCCCTAAAATCTGCCCAGAAGAGGTACAGCAGCCAAAAACCAGCACACCACCACCAAAAAAGAGCAATACAGAAAAAAAAACCAGGAGGAAGAGAGAGGAGTCGTCCAAAACAGAACACACCAATAAACGCACAACCCGCAGTCAGACCCTGAATGAAGCAGCAGCGTGCAGCACAACAGATTCAGACCCAGACACAACCAGAGTCATCCAGAAACAAGCAAACCGATACCTTCAAGAACTAGACCAGCTACAGATATCAGACATAGAAAAAAAACATTTAGTGAAAACGCTACTAAAAAAGGCAAAAGCAGCAGGAAAAAAGCTCAAAAACCCACTGACACTCAGGAGGAAGAGATAATGGATAAATAAGACTGAATGACTGAAACAAAAATGGAAAAAAAAACTAAGACTTTAAAAAATATATATATCTACATATTGTGTATGGGTGCCTGTATGAGTGTGTCTGTGTGTGTGTATATGCATGAGTGTGTGAATGTAAGTGAGCGTGTTTGTGTGTGTGTGTATGTGTGCATGTGTATATGTAGTTAGTTAAAAAAAAAACTCTCCCTCTTCTATCTATCTATCTATCTATCTATCTATCTATCTATCTATCTATTTCTATATATATATATAAACACACACACAGATGTGCGACAAGCAGTTTTCTAGTTTTGTCGCCGCACCTCACGGCGACGGTATGCAGTTACTGGCTTTTACCACTGAGTGGTGCTATATAACTATAGACCGACGCGTCAGACCTTAATTCATTCTCTCAAGGATTAATGAGCCGCAGCTCCTTTAGAGCTGCATGTAGTAGTGGATAAAATCAAGTGTAACATTGTACTTAAACGAATTCATAATCACAGTACTAAAATTACAGTACAAATGTAGAATAACATTTTATTAGTATCGAATTTAAGCAAAGTAAATGTTAACACAGTGAGCCTTTAGATTTTATCATGTGTAATTAGAAAGCCTACGCGTGTACACTGTAAACCCTAATGCTCAAAGTAATTAAACACATTGAGTACTGTTAACCTAAATAATTGAATGAGTAATAATTTTGAGTACGTAAGTAACAATAACTTAAGTAAAACTTCCACCAATGTAAAATCTATAGTGCACTCGTCGCGCAGTGGTAAGTGTTTTGCCTGCCATGCGGAAAACACGGGCTCGATTCCCGTGCTGGCTGGTCTGCAACAATTTTATTTTTTATTTGTTCAACAAACTCAAAAACTGCATGAGGCTCTTATCATTAAAAACATCTTGTGGTGCGGCTCTCCATACTGCACCACGTAACATCCCTATGGGCAGATATTTGTTCCAGATATTACGCACCTTTAATAAATTTTTTATGCCAAATTTTGAACATCAGCAAAAAAAAAAAAAAACATCAGCGAAAACATCAGCAAAAATATAATGAAAACATACCCAAGCAGAATTACATTTTGAGCTTTACTTTGCAGCAAAATATTATCTATCAGTGTATTAAACAGAACTAGATAAACCATACACCGTAATGTAAAATACATAACCTGCATTTATATTGCATATCTACAGCTATGGGTATAGATAAATTACAGATGTTACCGTGTCTATAAGGATTATTAAGGATGTCTTGGAAAATATTGCAATAACTAGATTTATTTATGAAGTAATTAATTAATTTTAAATTGCATAAGCATCATGGGTTGTGTATTGAGTGATTTAAAAATTCAGTTTTATTAATCGGTTTTATTATTTTTTTTTTTACCATATCATCTATTTATGAAACTATGTTGACAACGCCTGTACAGTATATAGACATGCTGTTTAAGGCTGCCTGGACACTGCAGTTAACTGAAGCAGTCAATGCTCCACCTGGCGAGATTATACAGCTTTGAAACCATTTTATTGGAAAGCGGAAGGGGGCGTTTATGGGGCGGGGCATCGTTAACTGTGTCATCGTGGGGGATCACATTCTTGTCATGGTTCGCTATGGGACCCGCCATGTTCCAGGCGGCTGTTTGACATGGCTCCTACTGTATGGACACTGTCTGGCCTCAGGTACTTTTTGTTGTGGCTCATCACTGTATGCTGTTAATTGAGGATTTGTTCAATAAAACTAATATTTCTCTTTTGTGTTTCATGCATCTCATTTACAGTTGCAGTTTGGGATTATGTGGCGTTTTACATGAATTGGTCATAAAATGTGCTCTGATCTTCATCTAAGTCACAACAATAGAAAAACACAGTCTGCTCAAAATAATACTACACAAACATTATATGTTTTCATGTTTTTATTGAACATGTAAACATTTACAGTGCAGGGTGGAAAAAGTATGTGAACCTTTGGACTTGATAAATGGTTGACCCTCCTTTGGCAAAAATAACCTTAAACAAACGTTTCCTGTAGTTGCAGATCAGACCTGCACAATGATCTGGAGTCATTTTGGACCACTTCTCTTCACAAAACTGTTTCAATGTAGCAATATTCTTGGGATGTCTGGTGTGAATCGCTCTCTTAAGGTCATGCCACAGCATTTCAATCGGAATGAGGTCAGGACTCTGACTGGGCCACTCCAGAATGTGTATTATGTTCTGTTGAAGCCATTCTTTTGTTGAATTAATTGTATGCTTTGGGTCATTGTCCTGTTGCATCACCCGTCCTCTGCGGAGCTTCAGTTGGTAGACAGACGGTCTTAGGTTTTCCTGCAAAATGTCTTGATAAACTCTGGAATTAATTTTTCCATCAATGACAACAATCCGTCCAGGCCCTGAGGCAGCAAAGCAGCCCCAAACCATGATGCTCCCTTCGCCATGTTTTACAGTGGGGAAGAGGTTTTGATGTTGGTGTGCTGTGCCTGTTTTTCTCCTCACATAGTGTTGGGTGTTTTTTCCTAACAGTAGTGCTGGGGAACATCCAAGTGCTCTTTTGCAAACTTCAAACGTGCTGGAATATTTTTCTAGTCTAGTCTTTCCCTGTCTCTAGTCTCGTTTCTGAGTCTCATCTCGTCTCTGAGTCTCTTGTCTCTAGTCTCATCTCGGGTCATGTCTCTGATTAGTTTCAGCTCCATGTCTCTTGGTGTTTCGCTCAGGAGAGTCTGTGTTTCCATCGAGTTTGAGTTCTTTGTTTAAGTTTCTTTGCTTGTTTTGTTTCTTGTTCATGTTTTGTCTTATTTTGTTATTAAAAGATTCTTTTGTTTAAAACAACCCTCTGCATCTATGCCTGCCCTTCTTAGCCCATGGCAACATCAGCCTGCAATACCACATAGGTTGTGACAGTAATATATTAATACAATATATTATTCAGTATATTGTGAATATATTTAGATCAGAACACTAAATCATTCAATATATTGACAGTTCATATATAGAGAGAAATATATTATCTTTGCGTAAGGGAAGCCTGACGTTAGTCATAAAGTAATTAACTTCCACATGTTTGCAGGAGCAGATATGGGAAATGCTAATGTGGGTGTTAGCTTCTTTCTAACAAATGTCAGGAGCTGCCAGCTACTGTGTGTTCTTCAACATGCTCCATTCAGGTTGTGATCCTCAAAATGTCTCTGCAGGCTCTGTCTAAAAGCTAGCCCTGTCCAAGAGATCATCAACCATAACATTAAATCCACATTAAAAAGGAAAATCTAACTTGTTTATTAGCAAGTGTCATGCTTTAGATACATTTTACTTGCAATTTGTTACTTGTTTGTTTGGTCTTTACATTTTCAAGCAAACCAGTCTCATAAAAAGAAATAAAATGAATAAAGCACAGATATTCTGCAGCCATACAGAGCTGTTATTAAATGTTTAATCGTGTCATATTTTAAACACCTTGTAGATCATATCAAAAACAAAAACAATCACGTCTAATTAAATCTAAAACATTTTTTGTTATTATTTTCTCTTTAAATCAACATTTACTCCATTCTAATTTAAATTTCTATTTTATTCTTAATTTAAAAGCAACCAGGCTCGTTGGAAAAACAATGAGGGCAAGAACCCCAACTCTCGACACAGAGAGCCAGAACAGCACCTCCATCTGATCAGTACCTGTATGGAAAAACAAAATATTAAAAATAAACTAGAGGTAATTTTTTGGAAGAAAATGTGAGTGGTGCTTGCTGTTGCAAAACTCTGGCCTTTTATAATATAAGTCTACAGGATCAGTTAGTGATGGCAAAATGAAGCTTCTTGAAGCTCTGAAGCCTTCCAGCCAGTTGATTCACAAAAGGCTTTATTTGCACACAAACCCCTCAACTGGTCAAAGAATGTAAGACGTTATTTTATCAGTACTGTATGTGATCCTGTCAAAGCTGTCTTGCCCTAGGTTGAGCATGGGAATAATACATGCTTTTCATTATACTATGCATTATTCTATTGTGAGTACAAGATAATAGGCCATATAAACCATCTGTTGTTGACAAGCACCATCAATTAATGTGCTTGTGATTTTTTTTTTGTATATAGTGTTTACAAGATTGTAAATGTTACTAAAAAGATAAAATAATAATAATAATAATAATAATAATAATAATTATTATTATTATTATTATTATTATATTAAAAAATATATAGTTGCAAGCAATGATGACGGGCCCAAGCACCCTGTGCCATCGCCACCCCGCACACACCGCACAACCTGCACACATCACACACTATACAGGGCTAATGCCAGTGATTCTTCATACGCTGTATTTATTTATTTATTTATTTATTTTGCACAGATATTTAAAAAACAAGACAATATATGATAAAAGCCCCGAAACAGCTTGGTCGTTTGAGTAAAATGATCCCACCCCCATGTTAGCGTGTTGGTAGCATGATGTTAATATGATTAGCATGTTGCTAGCATTATGATAACTACGGTACATATATTTGCATGTCACTAACATGATGCTATCATGATTATCATGTTGCTAGCATGACTCCAATGTGATTAGCATGTTGCTTGCATGATGCCAACACAAATTTAACCTGTTTTAGCCCTTAGCTACTTAATATTAGCATGTAGCTATTCACAGCTAGCATGTGTAGCATGGTAGAAGCCCTCTTTGCTAGCATGAGTCAAAAAATTAAACCTACATGTCTATTCAGTGTTCTGATGCAGAAATCAATGTCTTGAATAATGGTTGCTAGGATACTCTGTTTTATTGCTAGGGAGTGGCTTGGCACCTGCTAATGAAGAAATCAAAAGCTTCCGTTGACTATGAATGATATAAACCAATCTCCATTTCGCTATGATATTCTTTTGTGAAGTTAATTCCTGAATAAACCGCAAGATGTGACACCTCTTTCGCGGGTCTACAAAAATGGTACAGGACTAGTTACACACAAAATTTTGTATGGAAGAAGGATAAAACAAAAAGAAAAGCCAAATAAGCCTGCAGGAGCACCGCTAATGAATAGCAATACATGCTGAAACGTGTGATTAGAGTACTCCAGTGGAAAAGAAAGCCTTAATAATTTTCTTGAGTTATTGAAAACTACATTTTTTTTTTTATCCATGGCAAATTTTGTTATAGAAAGTGAAAGGAAGTTTATTTGATTAAAACTCTGACCTTCTCCATCACTGCTGTTTGAACCCTGGTGTGTAACAGTGTGTGTGTTCTTGTTAAGTGTTCCAGGTGTAGAACAGAGTTTCATCTCTTCACCTTTACAAATAAATTGGAAAAGCAGCAAATAAACAGAAATGATACTAAATATGAATAATGTGAAATATTCAACATTTAATGCACATGTACACATAATTCTGGTTAAAGTGTTGATCTGGAATTAGCAGGTTATCAGAGTAAAACTGTTTACCTTCAAACTGCAGATGTGTTCCAGATGTGAACTTTAGCGTACGTCCGTCCAGTTCTCCACAGAAATATTCTCCTCTATCATCTTCTCTTATTTCTTTAATGTTGAGATCAAATTTCTGGTCATTTACAGTAAAACTGAAACGTCTAGCATTAAATCCCTCAGCAAATGTGTAGCCCTGAGCGCTACGGTAATGCTTTGCAAAAAACTGAGGCATTTTTCCAAACATTTGTATGTACCAAACTATATTAGTTTTGTTTTTGAACCCGGTACACCCCATAGTT
>JAAGKR010009302.1:11450-27197 GCA_011419295.1 Clarias macrocephalus | reverse complement strand
TCTCTCTCTCTCTCTCTCTCTCTCTCTCTCTCTCTCTGTGTCTCTCTCTCTCTGTGTGTCTCTCTCTCTCTCTGTCTCTCTCTCTCTGTCTCTCTCTCTCTGTGTGTCTCTCTCTCTCTCTGTCTCTCTCTCTCTGTGTCTCTCTCTCTCTGTCTCTCTCTCTCTGTGTGTCTCTCTCTCTCTCTGTCTCTCTCTCTCTCTGTGTCTCTCTCTCTCTCTGTCCTTCCCTCTTTCTTTCCATCTCTGTCTGTCTTTCTGTCTCCATAGCCAACCCCCCCCCCCACCCCCACCACACTTACTCTAAGGGGAAATGGTTTATATGATGCCATCCACTGGCTGCCTTTCTAGGGCAACTTCAACTTTTCTAGCTAGCATCAAATCTTATTTGATGCTTAAAACTGTGGAGCTGGAGAGAGAGAGAGAGAGAGAGAGAGAGAGAGAAGGACAGAGAGACAGAAACAGGCTGACAAAGACAAAAAAGAAGAAAAAGGGACCCCAAAAAAACCATAAGCACTAATGGCATGATACAAGATGTGAGGATACACAGAGGACCCCTGAATGTGTGTGTGTGTGTGTGTGTGTGTGTGTGTGTGTGTGTGTGTGTGTGTGTGTGTGTGTGTGTGTGTACTGTCTTTTGACTGCTGGCTTGATGCCCAGATGTCGAGTCTCTCTCTGCCTCAGAGACAAACTGCATCTGGCTAAACCCTCACCGGTCTGAGCCCAGAATTGTGTGTGTGTGTGTGTGTGTGTGTGTGTGTGTGTGTGTGTGTGTGTGTGTGTGTGTGTGTGTACTGTCTTTTGACTGCTGGCTTGATGCCCAGATGTCGAGTCTCTCTCTGCCTCAGAGACAAACTGCATCTGGCTAAACCCTCACCGGTCTGAGCCCAGAATTGTGTGTGTGTGTGTGTGTGTGTGTGTGTGTGTGTGTGTGTGTGTGTGTGTGTGTGTGTGTGTACTGTCTTTTGACTGCTGGCTTGATGCCCAGATGTCGAGTCTCTCTCTGCCTCAGAGACAAACTGCATCTGGCTAAACCCTCACCGGTCTGAGCCCAGAATTGTGTGTGTGTGTGTGTGTGTGTGTGTGTGTGTGTGTGTGTGTGTGTGTGTGTGTGTGTGTGTTTGTTCAGCAGCGATTTGCAATTCCAATGATCCTCTTCCAGTGAATTACATGAAGCCCAGGCTCTCAAGCTTAAGTGCACATAAATAATCACCCCCCTGAGCTACTATTACAACCGTATGGCTAACACACACACACACACACACACACACACACACACACACACACACACACACACACACACACACACACAGAAACAGGGTATGGAATACTGTTTCTGAGCATACGCATTTAGATTTAGTGCTGCTATTATTACTAATCAATAGTTTTTACATATTTGTAAAAGCATGTAATTTTGTACACGACTCTAGACTAAATGGTATGGAAATAAAAATTTAAAAATGTAAAAAAAAATGGACACACCACCCTCCACTACAGTACAGCACACATACATTACAGTACATTACAGTACACTACACTATCACAATGCACTAATGTAGTAATACTAAAGTTCACTACTCTAAAGCCCACTACTCTAGATTACACTACACTACCATAAACACTTTTACTGAAATAAACTAATTTACTTCAATAAAGTACATTACACTACACTATACCATACCGCAGTACACTACACTAAACTATAACACTGTACACTACACTATACCAAACCACAGTGCACTACACTACACTACACTATACCACAGTACACTACACTGTACAACACTACACCATACCACAGTACACTACACTATACCACAGTAAAGTACAATACACTACACTACACTACACCATATCACAATACACTACACTACACTATACCACAGTACACTAGACTACACTAGACCACAGTACACTACACTACGCTATACCAGAGTATACTACACTACACTATACCATAGTACAATACACTACACTACACTATACGGCGCTAGACAATGCTACATTATAACAGTATACTATACTGCACCACATAACACTACATTACCACACTATACTGTACTACACTCCACTCCAGTATACTGCACCACACAAAACTACACTACACTACAGTAAAGTACTCTAACACTTTACTGAAATACACTAATTTACTTCAGTACACTATACCACACTACAATACACTACACCAGAATACACTCCACTACACTATAATACAGTACACTACACTACACTATACCACACTGCAATACACTATACCACAGTACATTACACTTTACTACACTACACTATATGGCACTAGACTATACTACACTATACCACATTACACTACACTATACTAAGCTATACCACAGTACACTATACTACACTATACCACATTACACTACACTACACTATACCACATTACACTACACTATACCACATTACACTACACTACAGTACACTGCACCACAGTACACTACACTACACTATACCACAGTACACTACACAACACTATACCACAGTAGACTACACTACACTACACCACAGTATACTACAATACACTATACCACAGTAGACTACACTACACTATACCACAGTAGACTACACTACACTATACCACAGTAGACTACACCACACTATACCACAGTACACTACATTACACTACACCACAGTACACTACACTACACTATACCACAGTACACTACATTACACTACACCACAGTACACTACACTACACTATACCACAGTACACTACACTACACTATACCACAGTACACTACACTACACTATACCACAGTAGACTACACTACACTACACCACAGTACACTACACTACACTATACCACAGTAGACTACACTACACTACACCACAGTATACTACAATACACTATACCACAGTAGACTACACTACACTATACCACAGTAGACTACAATACACTATACCACAGTATACTACACTACACTACACCACAGTATACTACAATACACTATACCACAGTAGACTACAATACACTATACCACAGTAGACTACACTACACTATACCACAGTACACTGCACTACACTACACCACATTACACTACACTACACTATATCACACTACACTACATTACACTACACTACACTACCACACTATACTGTACTACACTCCACTCCACTATACTGCACCACACAAATCTACACTACACTACCATAAAGTAGTCTAACTCTAACACTTCACTGAAATGCACTAATTTACTTCAATAAAGTACACTACACTATACTATACCACAGTACACTACACTACACTATACCACAGTACACTATACTACACTATACCACATTACACTACACTACACTACGCTATACTACACCACAGTACACTATACTACACTACACCACAGTACACTATACTACACTACACCACAGTACACTATACTACACTACACCACACTACACTACACTACGCTATACTACAGTACAGTACACTGCACTACACTACACCACAGTACACTGCACTACACTACACCACAGTACACTATACTACACTACACCACAGTACACTATACTACACTACACCACATTACACTACACTACACTACGCTATACTACAGTACAGTACACTGCACTACACTATACCACAGTACACAATACTACACTATACCACAGTACACTACACTAAACTATACCACAGTAGACTACACTACACTACACTATACCACAGTACACTATACTACACTATACCACAGTACACTACACTAAACTATACCACAGTAGACTACACTACACTACACTACACCACAGTACACTACACGACACTATACCACAGTACACTACACGACACTATACCACAGTACACTACACTACACTATACTACAGTACACTACACCACAGTACACTACACTACACTATACCACAGTACACTACACGACACTATACCACAGTACACTACACTACACTATACTACAGTACACTACACCACAGTACACTACACTACACTATACCACAGTAGACTACACTACACGACACTATACCACAGTACACTACACTACAGTATACTACACTACACTACACCACAGTACACTACACGACACTATACCACATTACACTACACTACACTATACTACAGTACACTACACTACACTACACCACAGTACACTACACTACACTACACCACAGTACACTACACGACACTATACCACAGTACACTACACTACACTATACCACAGTACACTACACTACACTATACCACAGTACACTACAATACACTACACCACAGTTCACTATACTACACTATACCACATTAAACTACACTACGCTACTACTATACCACAGTACACTACACTACACTACACCACAACACTACACTACACTATACCACAGTACACTACACTACACTATACCACAGTACACTACACTACACTATACCACAGTACACTACACTACACTACACCACAGTACACTACACTACACTATACCACAGTACACTACACTACACTATACCACAGTACACTACAATACACTGCACCACAGTTCACTATACTACACTATACCACATTAAACTACACTACGCTATACTACAGTACACTACACTACACTACACCACAGTAGACTACACTACACTACATTACACTACACCACACTCCACTATACTGCACCACACAAAACTATACTAAACTGTACTGTACTGTACTGTATCACCACACTACACTACACTACACTACACTACACTACCACTATACTAAACTGCATCAAAAAAAGTCTATGCCAAGCCTGTGACCACAGTATGCTTTCCTGTACTTTGCTCATGTGAATACTTTGCTATAACGATACTGTGCACATGAGTGTTGACAGATTGTGTTAAAAAAGCAGCTGTAATGTCAGCAAAGAAAAGTACATCTAAACTCTGGGAAAATAAAGAGACAACAGCAGAAGCTGGAGAGACCAAAACAAGAAGGTGTGTGCGCGTGCTCGCATGTTTGTGTGTGTATACACGTGTTTGAGAGAGCGAGAGATTTGTGAGTATAATAGTTTCCCTCCTGTAGAGTGACCAGCGGGCCCAGTGGAGAACAGAGATTACAGCCCAAAGCGTGCGGAGTGGCTTCATCCATCTAAAATATATCCTGGGAAGATAAACGAGCATACGAGTGGAGAGAAAAAGATGTCGAGAGAGAGAGAGAGAGAGAGAGAGAGAGAGAGAGAGATAGAACATGAGATGGAAAGAGAGGTGATAAAGAGGGACAGAACCCAATTTTGCATTGTTGTGTATAATTACTTTGGGCTACACAATCGTGTCCGGATGTTAAACCTCCTGAGGTAGGAGTGTGTGTAGAGCTGAGTAATGACCCGAAGAGAATGGCGAAGAGAGAACGGAGTGACCAGGACGGAGGACTGAGGAGGCGTGGAGAGAGAGAGAGAGAGAGAGAGGGAGAGGGAGAGGGAGGAATAGACTAATGACACCGCTAACGTCATTACTCTCCAAAAACAAGCGCGGGAGGACACGGCTGGGTTCTCGGGTAATAAACGAGTGTTTGTTTGAACCTGCGTGTACGTGCGGACGTCATTAAACAAAGAAAGAGAGCAAATAATAAATAAAACGTCACGCTAATCACCAAACAGAGCTTAATTAGATAAATAGCCAAGCAGCGAGACTGGACTGATAGCAGACACTTTTTCTGCTGTCTCTCCGTCTCGGTTCATGTATCAGTGTTTTATTTAAACTGCGTTGTATCCAAACAGACATTTAGCTAATTACAATAATCTATAATATCGACCATTTCGGTCTCATGCAGCAAAATAAACTCCTTGGAGGAACTGTCCAAAAATCACCAAATCCATCTTTCAGCGTGAATTTTTTATCACCGTGCTGTAAATTATTCACACAGCGGTAATTAGAGCGTACTTAAGGCCACGTAGAAACACTGGCTGCCCTTAAAGCAGCAGTTTGTAGTCCGGATATTCTGGCAAATGTGCACAAACTTCCAGACTAAGAGAGAACTGATTTTAACGTAAGATACTCCGTGGAACGTTTAAGGGCTCTTCCTCATGGAGCGTCTGATGTTGTTTTTACACTTGTCTGGACACGAGCCTCGGATTCTTAAAAGAACCTGAAGCTTGTAAGTTTGAATGTCCACGTGCCAGTTTCAGGAGAACAAACTTCTCTATGGTTTCTGCCTCTCGCTTTGTTTTCCTGCTCCAGTTTTACAGAACGTAGACAATAAATGATCAGCCTCAATGATAATAAAGAGGGCAGGTCTGATGTAGTTCACACTGCTTACACACTCCATTACTTATTGCCTCACTTACATACACACTTCGCTGGGTTAGACACTACTTTCCTTATTTACTTACACACTTCCTCGCTCACACACCAACTCTCTTGCTCTTAAAGATACACACATGGCCTAGCATGCTGTTATCTCTCTGAGAAAGAAGGGTCAACCATTCATCCTGTCCCATTATAGCAGACACCGCAGCGAAATAGTCCAATAAATCAGTGTCAACTCTCTCTCTCTCTCACACACACACACACACACACACACAGCATTAACTTAGGTCTAAATAGAGGGTTTGCTCAGACACACACTGAAACAGAAACGTTACATTTTACCCGTGTGTTGTTCATGTTGTGTCTCCGTGACTATTTCAATGGAACGTGATCATAACCGTCTCTTATAGTGATTTAGTGCCACTTGATATATTTATGGACATGAAATCGATTTAACTGCAAACACTGAGAGAAGCAAATGATGTTTGAAGGAAGTGGAAATGCAGTCGGCACTGGAGAAAGGAAAAGACCCGAGGATACGGTACATTCCTCACACATTCCTTAGAGATTTCGCTCCATGTTGTTATGATGTCATCACGCAGTCGCTGCAGATTTCTCGGCTGCGTATCCCTAATGCGAAACTCCACCGCGCCCCGAAGCCGCTCGATCGGACAGAGATCAGGTGACTGTGGAGGTCGTGTGAGTGCAGTGACCTCACCGTTATGTTCAAGAACCCAGTGTGAGATGATTTGAGCTTGTGACACAGTGTGTTATCCTGAGCTCATAACGGGATGGACACGGTCAGGAACAATCCTCAGGTGGTCTGTGGAATTTAAAGCATGCTCAATCGGTACTTAGGGAACCAGAGTGTGTCAAGTAACAGTATCTCCTCCACACCATCACACCACCACCACCAGCCTGAACCGCTGATACACGGCAGGATGGATCCATGCTTTCATGATGTTTACGCCAAATTCTAACCCGACCATCTGAATGGTGCAGCAGAAATCGAGACTCATCAGACCGGGCGAAGTTTTTCTGATCTTCTAATGATGTTGGTGAGCTCATGTGACCTGTAGTCTCAGTTTCCAGTCACTTCATAAATCACCTTTCTGCTCCATTCTAATGCTCAGTTTGACCTACAGCAGCTCGTCCTGACCAGGTCTGTATGTCTAAATGCAGTGCGTTGCTGCCATGTGATTGGCTGATGAGATACTGTATGTGGGTTAACAAGCAGTTAAACTGGTGTACCTAATGAAGTGGCCAGGGAGTGTATAATTCACAACACAAATATTGTGTTGCTTCTTCTTGCATTCACAAATAATTGATACTCGTCACTTCACATATAAGTGCAGTTCATCTAGCAATTTGGTTAAGCCCCGCCCCTTACCTTTCTGTAGATTTATATTGGCTCCACCCCCCTCACAACACTTATCCTTTCACATATAACTTACTCACTCATCGTCTATAACGATTTATTTTGTACACGGGGTCACGGGGGCGGAGCCTTGAGGCATGAGGCGGAGTACACCCTGGATGGGGTGCCAATCACGGGGCGGGCACACACACACACACACACACACACACACACACACACACACACACATCACAGGAATTTTGTGAACATAAATTATCCTATCCTGTGTGAGGAAACCAGAGAACCCGGAGGAAACCCACCAAGCACGGGGAGAACACCAAACACTAACTCCATGCACACAGACCGCAAGGCGGGAATCGAACCCGGAACTTGGAGGTGCAAAGCAACAATGCTAACCACAACGGCACTGTGCCCGTGTGCACTTTTGTATGAAGATAAACCTCCAGGTTAGGGTGAGTTTGGGCCGCGTGTTCGGCCTGTGTGAGGGTGTTGCAGCAGGAACGCTGCCTCGGCTCGGATACATCGATCCTACACGGGGTCCGGACATCTGATGGGGAAGGTTTTCAAAAGCCGCGGTGATACCGGTGAAGCATGAGCGCGAGGCCGTGGGGTCGCAGTGCTGCGGTGCTGCAACGACACGTGTGTCACTTTGGTGTGTAACAAACACTTTCATGATGTTGTTAAAAAATTTGGTGAAATGTTTTTTGTTTATGAATCAAAATAATTCCTCCCTTGAGAGCGTGTGCACACACACTGACACACACACACACACACACACACTTCACCCCCCCCCACTATAACCACTACACCCCTTTAATATTCCTCCTCCGAGGCATTGACTTGGAACGTTCTGGAGATGGAGCGATAAACAACAGAACAAAGGGTCAGAAAGAGAAAGTGATAGAGAGACACCTGATAGAAAGAGAAAGCACCCCCCTCCCCCCATACCCCTCCCCCTCCCCCCCTGCCGTCGGCTCTCTTTACAGTCCTTGTGTTTCTTTTTCGCTTTGCTGAGCATCTCGGTGGAAGCAAAACATCCCAGACCGAGAGAGAAAATCACAACCCGATGATTTTTCCCCTCGTTTCATTTCTCATTTTTCATTTCCCTCTTTTCAATTATCTCTTCAACAGCTCTGCCAGAGAAACTCCAGTTTCTGATTTTCAGCTCACTGACTCCTCCTTAAACATCAGCAGCCTGAAAATTTGACAATACTTATCCCTGTGGAGATTTCATTTCAGCTCCCGAGGAATGATTAAACATCCGAGTCACAGACACACAAACTCAGGAATCAGATAATCAGCCTGATCTCATGCAAACATCAGCTGGGCTTCACGCTAATGTTCTAAGAACCACAAGCCCCGCCCACAAACTTTGCAGGATGAAGCTGAACAGATTCGGTGGATTCTTTGTCCTTCTCTGCCCGAACCGTCTCTCTAGTGCAGGATTTGCCCAGAGTTAATCTCCACACACCTTCAGATTAAGGTCACTAATCATGATGTTGGTATAACAAGAATTCTAAAAGAAATTCCCTTACATCCTTTCTTTTCCCCCAAAGACTGAACTCATCATCATCCATACCGCTTTATCCTGTATACAGGGTCACTGAGGGGGGAGGGGGGGGTGGAGCCTATCCCTGGAGACTTAGGGTAAGAGGTGGGGTACACCCTGGACGGGGTGCCAATCACAGGGCACACACACACACACACACACACACACACACACACACACACACACACACACTACGGGAAATTTGAGAACATTAATTAGCCTAATCTGCATGTTTTTTGACTGTGGGAAGATACCAGAGAACCCGGGGGAAACCCGCCAAACCAGGGAGAACATGCAAACTCCATGCACACAGACCCCGGGGCGGGAATCGAACCCAGACACTGGAGATGTGCGGTGACAGTACTAACCACTACGCCACCGCGCCGCCACTCACTACTAATTACTAATCAATATTTTTCCTATCACTCACCTGATTATACTGACACACACACACACACACACACACACACACACACACACAAGATCACAATTTCAGAGATTCCAGAGAAGACTGATGTGTTTATATATAAACGAAATAGTCCCAGTCACATACTTTTAAGGACTAATACATTTCCTCCTCCCCCCCCCCCCCTCTCAGTGGTTAATGGGAATGAAATGGCCTCGCCTGTGGGTGGACAGAGAGAGAGAGAGAGAGAGAAACACACACACACACACACACTCAGACGTCAGCCTGCTTTTCCCCCTGTGGGTGTTTTTCATGTGTTTTTTCCCCCCCATTTTTTTCATGTTTGATGACCACGGCTCTTCCGGGAGCAGCAGGCCACAGTGGGTTATGAGCAGTGCATTAAGACTGACCTCGGATCAGTCAGACTCCATCAAAGCCCATTAGAAGGTTTTAGGTGCACTGACTCCTCATCAGTTATTGCACCTTTCCTTCGCCCTGTAACACACAGGCCAAGCACAGACATTTCTGTCTTACACAAACACCCAGCTCACTAACCAGATTGTGCTTCATTTTAATACATCATCAAACATTATCGCTAATGAACATAAACCTTACAGAAACGTGTGCTCGTGGTAAGATCAGTGTGCTTTTGTTTCTTTGTTTAAAAAAATTGCGGATTAGGATGGGGTGGGAAAAAAATCGTCACTAAAAATCCTGACGGTTATAGAGTTTTGTACAGTATTTTAGAGTATGGCACAAATTAAAGCAGTTTAGTACAGCACAGTATAGAATATGGACATGAAAGACAAGAGAGAGGTACAACAGAGTAGAGTATGGTATTGTCATCAGAGCAGATTACATCATGGTAGACAAAACAGGGTATCGTAGATTAGAGTATAATAGATTAAAGTAGAGTAAAGTAGAGTAGAGTAGAGTATAATAGATTAAAGTAGAGTAGAGTATAGCAGAGTAGAGTAGAGTAAAGTAGAGTAGAGTAAAGTAGAGTAGAGTAAAGTAGAGTAGAGTATAATAGATTAAAGTAGAGTAAAGTAGAGTAGAGTAGAGTATAATAGATTAAAGTAGAGTAAAGTAGAGTAGAGTAGAGTATAATAGATTAAAGTAGAGTAGAGTATAGCAAGGTAGAGTAGAGTAGAGTAGAGTAAAGTAGAGTAGAGTAGAGTAAAGTAGAGTAGAGTAGAGTAGAGTAAAGTAGAGTAGAGTAGAGTAGAGTAAAATAGAGTAGAGTAGAGTAAAGTAGAGTAGAGTAAAGTAGAGTAGAGTAGAGTAAAGTAAAGTAGAGTAAAGTAGAGTAGAGTAAAGTAGAGTAGAGTAGAGCAGAGTAAAGTAGAGTAGAGTAGAGTAAAGTAGAGTAGAGTAAAGTAGAGTAGAGTAGAGTAGAGTAAAGTAGAGTAGAGTAGAGTAAAGTAGAGTAAAGTAGAGTAGAGTAAAGTAGAGTAGAGTAGAGTAAAGTAGAGTAGAGTAGAGTAGAGTAAAGTAGAGTAAAGTAGAGTAGAGTAAAGTAGAGTAGAGTAAAGTAGAGTAAAGTAGAGTAGAGTAAAGTAGAGTAGAGTAGAGTAAAGTAGAGTAGAGTAAAGTAGAGTAGAGTAGAGTAGAGTAGAGTAAAGTAGAGTAGAGTAGAGTAGAGTAGACTAGAGTAAAGTAGAGTAGAGTAGAGTAGAGTAGAGTGACGTGGGTAATTGTGGGGTATTGTAGAGTATAAAATAATATATAGAGTTGTAGAGTATGGTATAGTATACTATGGTATACTATGGTAGAGTACAGTAGGGTAGAGTATTGCAAAGTACAAGAGAATGGTAGAGTAGATTATATGTACAGTCTTATGCAAAAGTTTAGGCACCTCTTAGATTTTGGTGATTTTTTAACTGAAAAGATGTTAACACAGTCTCTCTTGGTAATGGAAAAAATGCACAATATTTTCAGAAAACATTGATGCATAGTTACTTTTTATGTCATAAAATGAGCAAAGATAGAAAATAAAAACATTATTGTGGCACTGTGCAAAAGTATGTTTAGGATCATATTCAGCTTCAGCTTTTTTACAAATGCTCTGATGTTTGCTTCCAGAATTTGCTGGTATTTAGTGGAATCCATTCTCCCCTCCACTTGCGCAATGTTTCCTGCGCCACTGGCTGCAATGCTTAATAGTTGTCCAGGTGATCTTTTCATGAAATGCTGCTCCTTTTTTCTCCAAACACGCCTTTACTGATTGTGGACAAAGTCTATTTTATCTTCATCAGTCCACAGCACTCAACTCAAACGCATCAGGCTTCTGTAGACGTTCTGTTACAGACTTCTGACATTGGATTTTATGATGGGACGCAGGTCAGGTTTTCTTCTGCTGACTCTGAAGGTCTTGTGGAACGGTGCACCACCACTCCCGAGTCTGCTGAATCTTCCTGCAGGTTTTTTGGGGTCAAACGGGGGTTTTGATTTGTCTTTCCGACCAGCATACGAGCAGTTCTCTCCCAGAGTTTTCTTGGTCTTCCAGATCTCATCTTGACCTCCACAGTTCCCCTGAACTGCATCTCTTAATTAAACTTTTGCACAGTGCCATAATAATGTTTTTATTTTTGTTCAATTTATGACATAAGTAGTAACTATGCATCAATGTCTGCTGAAAATATTGTTTTTCCATTTTTCATTCCATTTTTTCCATTTCCAAGAGAGACTGTTACCATCTTTTCAATGAAAAAAATCACCAAAATCTGTTATTTATTAAGGGCATAAGACTTTATGTAGCTCTGGAAAAAAATAAGAGCACTGCAATTTACTTTCATTTCATTCAGAAAACTTCTGGAATGTCATCAAGAGGAAGATGTCGAGAGCTGTTTGCTTTTTTGTATAAAGAGCGGCATAAAGTCACCCAACAGTAATGTGAAAAGCTGGTGGAGAGACAAAACACAAGAAAGCTGTGACTGGTTATTATTCCACTGAATACTGATTTATTAATGTTATTTAGCCAAAGCATTAACACAATTTGTTTACAAATTATTGTATTTTGTTTTATTTGAGTTATTAAAGCTCTGCAAATACTGCAGGATTTATTTTGCAGTGGGTCTCTTGTTTTTTTCCCAGAGATGTGGGATGTGTGTGTATATATACAGTGACAGTGGAGCTTTGGATTGTGAGTGTTTCGCAAGACAAGGAAAATGTAAAAATAAACATTAACTCAGTAAACGAGCGAGGTATTGAAATATGAGCAGTATTGTAGGTAATCGTCTCCCACACTCGGTCTCGGTGAGTGTGGATCACTCGAATAGTCAACATCCGTGCAAGCTGGCGTATGCTTGTGTGTGTGTGTGTGTGTGTGTGTGTGTGTGTGTGTATCTGAGATACACTTCCATTTCATGCTACGCACTCATTGCAGCTTCCCAGAGCATTTCCTCCTGCACTCTGAGAATAATGAAGGCTTTTGGTCAGTCAAGTACAAGTGCAGTTATTTCAGTGAAATTTTACTGAAGTACAAGTAAAGTTACCATTATAAAAATCTACTCAAGTAAAAGTAAAAAGTTGCTCATAAAAAATTGTTTTTAATTGAAGGAACACCGTTAATAATAAAGCTGTTGCCTTTCTTGTGCTTGAAATCAAAGTGGTCGCTTAAATATGGCCAGGGGTTTGATGGTATTTCGCCTTCACCTGGGTTTGCATGACTGACATCTGTTTTGTGCGTCTCCATCGTTCTTCTGAGTTTAGGGCGTTTTTTTTCTCCGCCCATCAATCAATCAGTGCAGTGGTTTCCGGGGTGCAATTTTTTCCCTTTTTTTCCTTTTCCTTCCCCATTGCATTATGACCCTTTGTGCACGGGCGGCACCATAAAGCACAGACACGAGGCGAGGTCTGACAGGAAAAAGGGTCATTCTATTAAAGCAAAATGGGGAAAAGAAAGGGTTAAAGGAAGGAAAGATGTGCACATGCAGGTCTGGTGGGCAGAGCCCCGCTGGCATGAGGGCACAGGCTGGGGAGCGGTGGCGGCAGGCAGAGCGGCAGCCTGGCGCCGCGTGGACAGCAGCTCCTGCGCCGTTCGCTCGTGCTGGCTCTGCTCTCGGGTGATGGTCGGACCGGCGTCCGGCGGCTGGGCGGCTTTCACCGGCTGGGAACAGGGGCCGTGACGCGGACCTCCTTGCGGCATTTTCCTCCTCGACCAGCAGGGTCACGAGAATCCGGATTACAGATTTTTAAAAATGTGTTTTTAAAAACTACTCAATTATAAAATTTGTATTATATACAAATATATAATAATAGTAAATATAATTCCTTACATCCCACCTCTGCACTTTTACTGTATCTGATCGTTTCAGCTGCATTTTGTCGTCAAGTCAAGTCAAGTCGGCTTTTATTGTCATATCAACCATATACAGTTCAGTACACAGTGAAACGAAACAACGTTCCTCCAGGTCCAAAGTGCTACATACATGCAACGACATAAATTAACAACACAACATGAATTTAACAAGCAGATTTTTACATTTTTAAGTTAACCTAAAAAACTATCAATTTCTATACAAAAAAGAGACAATAAAGACAGCAGACAACAGACACAAAGTCACACGGAGCCCAAAAGCTCAAAAGAAGAGAAGAACCTAAAACACATGAAGTGTAAAGACACAGGCTCGGTGGCTCATACCGTATTCACATTCACGTATATAAAATCATCACTGAGCTGTTAAATACATTCACACCATTCACACAAACACTGCAGTAACTCCCCCTGCCCTACCACACACACACACACACACACACACACACACACACACACACACACACACACACACACACACACACGTTCAGCCCTCAGCAGCGGCACTGTTAGAGATTCTTGGCCCTTTGGAAACCTAATGCCCTCGACCCCAACCTTAGCAAAGCCAACTCGTTTCAAAGACCACAGGATTTTAAAGGGCCCTTCTGTCACACACACACACACACACACACACACACACACACACACACACACACACACCTTATAAAACACCCGTTCCCAAGGTAACATTCCTGTATAAACATGCAACACACCGGCGTGTATATTTTCTACTGAAATTCAGCATCCGGTCTCACATTACTGTATTAGACCTTTACTCAATGAAGAAATGTGATACTAAGCTTGCGCGCACACACACACACACACACACACACACACACACACACACACACGCAACAAATGTTTTTCCAGACTATTTTTCTTTGCTCATATTTCCCATTTAATAAGAAGGCAGGAAGTAGTGCAGGTTAACAACATTACTACATCATACACACTCTCTCTCTCTCTCTCTCTCTCTCTCACACACACACACACACACACACACACACACACACACACACACACACACACACACACACATTTTTGGGGCCATTTTCCACAAGGTCCACACTATCACACTTCCCTGCATTTGGTCTCATACAGCGATGATAAAGTCACACAAGTTTATTATTGTTGTTGTTATTGTTGTTGTTATTATTATTATTATTATTAAAGAGACGCTCTGAAAGACAAGCCCTTACCCACTGATGTGTGTGTTTTAAACACATTGTGTTGATTGAGATTTGAAAGATTGATCATGCACAATGAGACTACACACTCCTCACACACTCCACACTGGGGTTATTCTCCTTTAAGAAGGACGCGATTATGATTGATCTGAGATCGTTTATTCAGGTCTGGTCTGATCACAGGCTTTAATACTCCTTTATCCTTCCAATAACCTTCACTCAATTACTGAGCCAATAAAACTCCCTAATGGAGCTTACAGATCTCTCTCTCTCTCTCTCTCACACACACACACACACACACACACACACACATTCCTCTCTCTCTCTCTTTCTCTCTCTCTGAAATGATCATTATTGTTCTGGCAGGGTAGAAGCCTAAGTTGCCAAAAATGTATAGTTCTCTCTCTCTCTCTCTCTCTGTCTCTATCACAGAGTTTCTGTCAACATCTCTATTTTTCTTTCTCCTAACATCTTTCTCTCACTACATCTGTTCATCATGTCTCTCTGTCTCTCTATTAAAAGATACACAGTCTTCCAAAAATGAAGACTTGTCATGCTTGTACATCAACCTTGTAAAGACACACACACACACACACACACACACATACACACACACACATACACACACACACATACACACACACACATACACACACACACATACACACACACACACACACACACACACA